>CALNHX010002413.1:0-179852 GCA_940337035.1 Agriotes lineatus | reverse complement strand
TTTTTTGTATAAAAAGTTTTCTGTAAATTGCTGTCTGATTTATGTTACAGAGTTCTGTAGTCATTACCAAATCAATTGAGATGAAAATTGTTGCCATCTCTTGGCTAGAGGTCGAAATTATTAAGAATTAGTAATGTAGAGTTCTGTAAAATGGCTAACGTCTTAGAGCTGGTAATATCAACATTTTTTTTGTCAATTCCGGCTTTGTTATCAGTTTGTGCATTTTTACTGGAGACAAAGAAAGTACATTTTTCAAGTGTATGAGGTTTGTTTATAAATTTATAGTGTAATTTTCATAGACTGTTTACTTCGAAGTTGTGTCTACTGGAGTACACACTGTGACACAACGTCTTCGAATTGGTAAGTAACTAACAAGAATTTTTTTTCGACCGACCAGAAAATATGCAGTTTCTGGAGAGTTTTTTCGCCAGAAAGTAATGTTTTGCCGGTCAAGATCGGAAAACGGGCATCAAGAACCGGTAAAAGCTTTTGCCGGTCCCTGATACCTTCGTTACATGGAAAGGTACTGTTTGGATAAGTAAAATTATTGATACTAATGTCATAATTTCTTGGAGTTTTCGAAAATGAATTTGCAAGTTTAAAAGTATGAACTCGAATGTCGTAAAAGAATATTGTACGATAAATGACCGTAATATGTTTTGCAGGTCTCCCCCCTCTACTTGGTTCGACCTGCAAACCACTACATTCCGGTCTTGTAACGTAAATAACTATTACGCAATGCTAGATCAAATTGTTTTTATAAATACCATACAGAACAACAAAACTTCTAATATGTACTTTTCCCAATGGTTTTTGTTCTTTTGCTGAGTATCAGTTATAATTTTCCACGCCGCTGACTCACAGGGTCTACTCCAGTACACATTATTTTTTTCCTAAACCGTTTAGCCTACACATATGTAACAACCGGTAAAAATTAAGAAAAAAATATAACAACTGGTTGGTATTAAAAAAATTCTACAATTAAAAGAAATAATTGGTGAGCGAAAGGTTAAAAGCAATGTTCAGCGGAGAAGTCGTCTTTAGGATTCAAGAAAATTTCATTTTCAGGTCTGGTTATAATGATATGAAAATAAAGTAAGAACGGCAGCACCTTTTAATTTCCTTCTGTCATCCACGCGTACTTCTTCCCACTGGTTTTATTAAAATGGACTATTTTTGATATGCTGCTCTTAGCTCTTCGTTTTTAGGATATTTTTTTTATAGAAAACCTCGTTCGGATTTGTTTTTGCAGCCAATGATACAGCAACCCGTCGTTTCAGGAACTTAGATAAAAGTGCAGCTCCATATGTTTGCATAAAAAAGACAAATTACTACATTTTCAGTGACAAGTTTTGACTTAAATGAACAATTTGTCAAATTTGATTAATGGGAAACTGTTTCTAAGGCAATGAGTATTCAAATACACGACGCGCGTGATCCACCAATCACAATGAATTCCCTCGTTTTCTCAACTCTTTTGTAACTATATACAGGGACTCTAGTGAAAATTAAAGTCACTGTATGCGCTCTACACCGGCTGTTCGCCGCTCTCAGAGCGAAGTAGCGACAACCTTTGACCATGCGCGCGCCGCGAATACCACCTGGTTATTGGTTTAGAACGCGTCACGTGGTACGCGGCATTCATCTTGGGGCTTTCTTGCGTTTACTGTCATTTGACTCTACTCGTTTAAAACGCGTGTAGGGAAATTGGTGTCTTGTTTTTTACATAATCTGTTGTAACTACTAAAAATGCCGTGCTGCGCTGCTGTTAACTGCAGCAACAATAAGGGCCCGCTGTTTAGATTTCCATCGGGACAAAGAAATACACTTCGGCTGCAACGTTCCCAACAAACATGCAAGCATTGGCCGACTGCCGGTTCCGTGCTCGAAATGCTGGGAAACCGGCGGCTGTAGTATACCAATACCATGCCAATGCTTTATAAGCGCATACCAAAGTGTTAAACATTTGATGTGTCGCTACGATGCTGGTCCATTCACGTCCAACTGCCTGTAAATTTGAATGTATCGCTACGTTGCCGGTCCATTAACGTAAAAGCGGAAGTAGAATGTCACTTTGTACATGCTTTGAACACCTATTCCCCTTTTAGTGACTTTCTTTACAGGATGTTGGTGTAACTAGTGAAAATGTTGGCAGCTTGTTGAATTGAATCCGTAAACCGCGTCTTGTATCGACGTCAGACTGTCAGAGGTTATGTCAACGCATGGTCAACAGGTGTTTGTTGTTTCTTTGTGTTGAGTTTTGCTGTATTTAAGTTTGTGGTTTAAGTAGTACGGTGTGTACCTAGCTGTAGATTTGTTTATAGCCATGACCGATAAGATAACGAAGTAAGTACTATCTGACTTCAGTTATTTATTATTATAAGTTCTATTTATTACTGTCACAAGATGAATGTTGCTGGGCGATTGATTTAAGATTATTTTTTTATATGGATTAGCATGCAAAAATATTTTTCGTTTCCATTGCAGGAACGCCCTTGTGTCTGCTTGAAGTACAAAACACACAACTCTTAATTATTGTTCTATAATAGTAAAGCAATGGCAAACAAGTTAACATGTTTAAACATAAAAGCAAGCGCACCATTTACCGTAATGTCAAGTCCAATGTCGATAATATACTTGAATTAAATCGCGTTGAGGCTGCATTTTCATCTAGCATGAGGAGCAGAACTGTTTTTATTAGAAATGATGACAACGATCTTTCTGGTTTAGCACCTGACTCTAATAATTGCAACAATATAAACCATCTTAGATTATTTCCACCCGATGAAAATAGTAAAGAAAGGCCAATGCTTGATGGCCAAAGTGATGACCGGGATGTGATTTCTGTTAATGAACTTGTCCCGCCAAAATCTGATGCCCCATCTCCGGATCTTGAAGTCCCCTTGGAATCACCCAAAGCATTTTTAGCTTCTTGGGCACTGAAAAATAGGGTTACGCACACTGCTATCGTGGTGTCAGACAAAACCAAATGTGTTTGATCTCCCCAAAGATGCTCGTACACTTCTTTCAACACCTAAAACCACAATTCTCGAGGAAATGGGGGCTGGTCATTTTTACTTTTTTGGTCTATACCACTTTATTTCTAAAATTGTGACTAAACATGATGGCTATTCAAACATATTAGAGTTAGATTTTTAACATAGATGGCCTACCAATACATAAAAGCACAAACGAAGAGTCAGTAAGGTATTTATATTATAATTTTCAGTCTATACATAATACCTATTTAACAATAATACAGTGTGTTTCACTTTACATGGAAGCACCCCTGTATTTTCTTTGTTTTTGTATGAATCGATTTGAATTTTTTACCTTTTGTACAACTCACCAAGAGGCATCTATTCATGTCCTTGGGCGCAAATGACGTTATTAGCCTGGCCTACTACGATCAAGAACATGGGTCGCATTGTCAATATTTTTTTTTTTTTAATTAAGTTACCCATTACAAGGTTTCTTAATGTTATTACAATCTGATCACTTATGTAGATCAATGAGTAATTTTATTCTAACTTAATTGATTACGTTTGAAGATTCTTAAACTAAGGTCTTACTCACTAGTTTTGCCTTGTGTTCTAGTAACTTAACTACACTAATCACGGCATGTAGCACGAACCGCACGATACTATGCTTTGCACTATCACTATTTCACTAACTCATAAGGCTTCGTCCTCTTGAGTCTTCTTACTAGGTTTGTGTTGTCCAGGAGCTGGATAGCCTCAACGTTCACATGGTGAAGCAGCCTATGTTCGTGGCTACTGGCAAATTTGGCGATGGTTTGATCAACAGTATCCATTTGAAGATCTCTATGGATGTCTCTGTTTCGGCAGTACCAGGGTGCATCAACAATGTTCCTTAGTGCTTTGTTCTGAAAGCGCTGAATCACTTGGATGTTGCTCTTACTGGCACAACCCCAGAGTTGAATGCCATAAGTCCAAACAGGTTTCAATATTTGCTTATATAAAGCAGTGTGTTACATGTTGACAATTTGGAGTTTTTTCCAAGTAGCCAGTACATTTTTTTCAGTTTGATACCAAGCTCTTCGCGTTTCTTTTTGACATGAACTCTCCAGCGGAGTCTAGCGTCTAAGGTTATTCCCAAATACTTAGCTGAGTTAGCATAGGGAATCTGGGTCTCGTTGCTTATGATGGGAAGATGTTGCTTCCGTTTGTTAGTAAAGTCTACATGTACAGACTTATTTTCATTTAACTTGATACGCCAAGTTTTAGTCCAAGTGTTAATTCTATCAATAGAGGTTTGTAATTTCTCAGCAGCCTCTACATGATCTTTTCCGACGGCAATAACTGCGGTATCATCAGCAAATGTTGCTATTGTTTCGTATTCAAGGCTTGGAATATCACTAGTATATAATAAGTAGAGTACCGGACCTAGCACGCTACCTTGTGGTACTCCTGCTTTGATTTCCTTTAGTTCAGAATAGACATTTCTTGTTTGATTCTGAAATATCTTTCTGTTAGATAAGATTGTAAAAGTTGTGAATATTGTCGTGGTAGAAACAGGTTCAGTTTGTGAAACAAGCCTTCATGCCACACTTTGTCGAAAGCCTGAGCAACATCGAGGAAGACGGTGGAACAGACTTTTCTTTCTTCTAAAGATTTTTCTATGACGTTTGTGATTCTATGAACTTGATCGATGGTTGAGTGGCTTTCCCTGAATCCAAACTGGTGACAAGGAATCAGATTCTTTTCCTCTACTATGGGTTTTAGTCTCTTAAGCAGTATTTTTTCATATAATTTTGAAATCACTGGCAGCAATGATATAGGCCTATATGATGCTACTTCTTGAGGAGGTTTCCCCGGTTTAGGGATCATGATGACCTCTGCGACTTTCCACATCCTAGGAACATACTTCAATCTGAAGGGTGCATTAATAAGATTGGAAAGTTTTACTATGGCTTTTCTTGGGAGTTGTTTTAGAACTTCACCAGTGATTAGGTCAAAGCTAGGGGCCTTTTTTGGGTTGATGTTTCTTTTAATTTCATCTGATACCTCTTTTGGCGAAGTAGTTCTAATGACGGCATCTTGTTGCTCTGGTTCAGTCCAGTCTTGAGGGTCTTCTCCATCATTTGGCTGGAAAATGCTCTCTAGATGTTCTGCAAACCTATGCGCTTTTTGGGTATTGTTTCGGGCCCAGCTTCCGTCTGTATTTCGGATTGGTGGATTATGTAGTACTGGTCTTTTTAGTCGCTTGGTTGCCCTCCAAAGTGAGTAATCCGTTTTACTGTCATTAGTTAATTCGCTCAAGTAGTCTCCAATCGACTCGTTCTTGATACGCTGAATTTCGCGCTTTAATTGCTGAGTAGCGTTGTTCAAAATTGTTTTATCACTTGGTGCTCTGGTCTTTTGCCATTTTCGTCTCAGCTTTCTCTTTTCTGAAATAAGGTTTCTAATCTCTTTTGGATAGTTATTACCTTTTGTCCTACGGATGTGCTCAGGTGTGTTGTCCCATGCTGCTCGTTGGATGTTCTCAACAAACAGATCAACTTCGTCATCTAGTTGCTCTTCTGTTCTTAGTGGAACTGGAAGGTCAATGAGTTCTTCAAGTTTTATTCTCAAGCTTTGCCAATCCGTCATCTTGTTAGTCAAGCTCGGTGGATTTTCTTTTTGGATTACACTGTCACTCAGTGTAAGAAGTATCGGGGAGTGATCTAAGTTCATGTCCCATGCTTCTTCAATATGGACATAATTTGATGAAATATTCCTGATTACAAAGAAGTCTGTGAGATCGGGAATTTTATGCGGATCAGTAGGCCAATACGTTGGCTTACCAGTTGATAATACTTCGCATTTTAGTTGTTTCAATGCTGCTAAAAGTTCCCTACCTTTAGTTGTAGTTAGCCTAGATCCCCAGTGTATGTGCTTTGCGTTAAAGTCACCTCCAATGATGAATCTATTTCCTTGGCTATTGAGGAAATCTGCATATTGTTCTTTCTTTATAGCATGTCTCGGTGGGCAATATAATGCTGTGATTATCACTTCGTATGATTTTGTTTTAATGTTAACAGATGTAGCCTGTATTTCCACTGTTTGGTATCCAATTTCTTGATGATGTAAGATGGATTCCTTTATGATGATTGCACTTCCTCCTTTTGCTGCATTGTCCGGGTGGATCGTATGATAGATTTTAAATCCTTTAAATTTGATGTATGACTCTCTCGTGAAATGAGTCTCAGATATAAGACAGACATCAATTTTTTCTAGGTCAAGAACTGCTTGCAACTCTTGCTGATGTTGTAGCAGTCCGTTGGAGTTCCATTCTAGTATTCTTAACTGGTTAACCATTTTTAGTTTTAGGGATCGCTCCTTGTGCACGATATTCTAATTTGGAAATACGTTCATCCATATTATTTAACTTCTCTAATATTTGCAGAAGCATCTTGTCAATGGATGAGCTCGTTTGGTTCGTCTTTTTCTCTTCATGTTGTTTATCTGTTTTACCGGATACTGCTTGACTATTTCTAAAATTGTGACTAAACATGATGGCTATTCAAACATATTAGAGTTAGATTTTAACATAGATGGCCTACCAATACATAAAAGCACAAACGAAGGTATTTATATTATAATTTTCAGTCTATACATAATACCTATTTAACAATAATACAGTGTGTTTCACTTTACATGGAAGCACCCCTGTATTTTCTTTGTTTTTGTATGAATCGATTTGAATTTTTTACCTTTTGTACAACTCACCAAGAGGCATCTATTCATGTCCTTGGGCGCAAATGACGTTATTAGCCTGGCCTACTACGATCAAGAACATGGGTCGCATTGTGAATATTTTGCATCGCGTTAGAGTTACAGCAAAAAGTTATTAAGAAAAGTTGTTTAGAATAAAAAGAATACCCCAGATACCGATTTTCGTTTAATAATTCGAATTTTTAATTTTTATCCGTAAATTTGTCAAAGTCCCAAATTTCAACTTTTAATTTGGTGTCAAATGGTGCCACGGAGAAACAACATTTCTATTATTGTTGCAAACGTCATTAGCTTTTAATAATGGCTGAATTATGTTTAACGGTTGTTGAGAAAGTAGAAATAATTAGAATTACTGGTGAAAATACAAGATCCAATAGAGAAGTAGCTAGAATATTTAATGGAAGGCATCCAGGGCACGCACATATTTATCCTGGAACTGTTTCAAAAATTAATCAAGTTTTTAATTTAACTGGAAATGTTGTTAAGCCCAGACCAAGAAGAATAGTTCGAGAACATCCCTTGGAGAAAATGATTTTGGCGGCTTATGATGCTAATCCTCGTACTACTATTAAGAGATATGGCATTAAATGTAACTATTGCACCAACGAAAATTGGGCGCTGCTTGCATCGTCAGAAACTAAGTGCCAGGATAAATATGTGCACGCCCTGGATGCCTTTCATTAAATATTCTAGCTACTTCTCTATTGGATCTTGCATTTTCACAAGTAATTCTAATTATTTCTACTTTCTCAGCAACAGTTAAACGTAATTCAGCCATCTAATGACGTTTGCAACAATAATAAAAATGTTGTTTCTCCATGACACCATTTGATACCAAATTAAAAGTTGACATTTGGGACTTTGACAAATTTACGGATAAAAATTAAAAATTCGAATTATTAAACGAAAATCGGTATCTGGGGTATTCTTTTTATTCTAAACAACTTTGCTTAATAATTTTTTGCTGTAACTCTAACGCGATGCAAAATATTCACAATGCGACCCATGTTCTTGATCGTAGTAGGCCAGGCTAATAACGTCATTTGCGCTCAAGGACATGAATAGATGCATCTTGGTGAGGTGTACAACTGTTAAAAAATTCAAATCGATTCATACAAAAACAAAGAAAATACAGGGGTGCTTCCATGTAAAGTGAAACACACTGTATATTACAGACCGATAGGCAGCAACAACTTGATCAACGTGGCGCTGTATAATATGCTACATAATTAGTATTATATTATATAAACATGTAATACCTAAGAAGGTAGCACTTTGTGTAGCTACCTTTTGTTTTTTGTGCAATTCCGTTAAATTAGCTTGTTCCTTTTTTTACTTTTAATGTACAGTAATTGGTATTATATATTATATAAACATGTATACCTAAGAAGGTAGCACTTTGTGTAGCTACCTATTGTTTTTTGTGCAATTCCGTTGAATTAGCTTGTTCATTTTTTTTACTTTTAACAGGGAGGTGATCCATCATGCTGATAGTGGAGGTGTCTTAATTAGAAGCAATAAAACGCAGTAGTCTTCTCCACGTACATTTATTAAAAAGGCGATATGTTTCGAAGCCAAACTGGCTTCATCTTCAGGCCAAAATGATCATTGGTTAAAAACAGGTGATCGTGGGTATACAGCGCTCTGCAAAGCATCTCCGAATTTCACACATGTCCAGTCCGTATAAAATGACGTTTATGTCACAATTTAGCAGGGTGACGTTTGTCTTACAATTTAGCAGGCCTTGCACAAAACAATACCTAAGGGCGTGGCTGGTTGTTGTAGAGACGACTCTTAATGGCTGCCTTTTTTAAATTGACCACACTGTCCTTATATAGCCACTGTAGTGAAAATTAGAGTCCCTGTATATAGAAGAGTTGGGACATGTAAGGGTTACTTGTTTTGGATCCACAAACCATGGAGTATCTGATTTTTGCCAATTTTAAACTTTATGCATATTTCTTTCAACTAAAATAAATGAAATATATCTGTGCTACATCACATGGTCCTTGATTTGTGGATCCAATGGCTTAACTCTTAGTACATATAGGAACTCTAGTGAAAATAACCTAGGAGCGACATCTCTTGAAAAATATTTATACTTCGGGGGCGTCTAGCGCTTGAAAAGGATGTATTCTGCTAGATGTTCACAAATTTAACGTTCTAAGGAGCAATAATCAGCGTTACAGTGAATATTTTAGAAGTAACCTGTCAGATCGTGTATGGCAAATTGTATATTAGATATTTCGTCTTGTTTTTTACTTTTTGCAAGTATTTTTGACTTTTCTTGTTTGTAAGGTAAGTACTAATCACGCTTATTTTTATATTAGCACCTGTCTTTAGTTATCGGTAAAGAAAACGTATGGAATAGATGTGTACTCATTTGAGTACGGTGGGCTTATATAGAGTCAAATATACTTATTTGTTTTTTTTCTTGCGTTTCAGGTTCAATATCTTTTGGAAAATGAATCCCGACGAATTTCGAGAAATAAATCCAATTCGGTTTTATGGAAATCGTTATAGAACACTTGGTTTAGCAGCAGATGATATAGCCAGTTCTTCTCATCAAGACGTATCGGTGGTGATTATTCCCCCAGATGTTGATTATCAAACGGATAATGAAGATATTGATGAGGATGATCTACAGTCGCAAAACATTCCTAATGATGTTCCCGGAGAAATAGAGCTTGAATACGCGACTGATGAATCGGATAGTGATGATGAGAAGAATCGCCCACTATCTACAATAAGGCAAAATTTACTTAGGGTTCAGAATGTCACATTATGTAAGAAGCCTGACTGGACAGAAGATTTGTTGGATATCAGTATGGAATCCACAACAGGCTACATGGACCGCCTGGATAATTTGAAAGTCCAAATTGGAGGTAAAACTCCGGTAGAAATATTTGAAACAATTTGTGACAGCAAAGTAATTGATTTGATTAGGGAACAAACAAATCTATATGCCACAGGAATACTAAAAAGACTGCAAGGACTAATTCACCTACCAGTTCTAAAGAGTGTATATTACTCACTTATCCACAGCCACCTGCAGTATATGATTGCTATATGGGAAAATAGTAGTAGAAAACTCCTAAAACCGCTTGAAGTCATCCAAAACAGAGCCGTAAGGAATATTTTTAACATGCCATATGGTACTCACAGAATAAGTATGTATACTTCAACTGACATACCACCCTTACTAATGATAAGAGACTTAAAAATTATCATCTACATACATAAAGTGATAAATAAAACAAGTGCGAATACTGTAGTAATAACTAACCAAGACACACACAATTATGATACCAGGACAAAGACCCATCTGCACATGAACCCAATAAATACTATGAAGTACAGCAGTAATGGACTGGAGCATAAGATGAAAACAATATATAATAATACGGTGACGACGGAAATAAAACAAATTAGCAATATAATTAAATTTAAGAGGGAAGTCAAACAGGTGCTCATGAAGGATACTGAACAATATCTCATATAGAATAATATTGTATAAGTATAGTGTAGTATATTATGTAAGCAGTGTAATAGTTAGTATAGTGTAGTAAACAATATGTAATAATGGTAAATAACAAAGTAAACCTCTAACAATGAGCGCGAGCTCGCAGAGGTAGTATGTGCTAAATAAATAAATAAATAAATATGCTCTTCAAAACAACAATCATCTATTTTCTGTGAGTCATGAAGAAATAAAAGTATTCATTTGCATTCTACTTTTGAGTGGATACCATCGGCTGCCACGAGAGCGCAACTATTGGTGTTTAGATGAAGATCTCTTGGTTCCCCCAGTGGCTAATGCAATGTCAAGAAACCGATTTCAAGAAATAAAAAAATACTTGCATCTGGCTGATAATACGCAAATAGATAAAACCGATAAAATGTACAAGGTTAGACCCCTAATGAATAAACTAAATAAAAAATTTCAACAGTTCGGTATATTCCACAAAGATCTCTCAATCGATGAAGCAATGATTAAATATTTTGGACATCACTCTTCTAAACAATTCATAAGGGGAAAACCAGTGAGATTTGGCTACAAGGACTGGATGCTCTGTAGCTCCACTGGTTACTGCTACAATTTTGATACCTACTGCGGCGCAGCAGTGGATAAAGAAGCCCTGCCTTTAGTTCAAGAGTTGTCTTGAAAATGCTTGAAATTGTTGATGTGCCTACTGACCACGAGATATTTTTTGACAATTATTTCACAAGCTACAATTTGATGCAAACCTTGAAAGAAAGGGGGTTTCGGGTCACGGGTACGGCAAGAGAAAACCGCATAAAACAATGTCCCTTGCTATCTTCAAGGGAAATGAAAAAGAAGGATCGCGGATATTTTGAATATCGCTTCAACAAAACAAGCTCATTACTTTTTGTCAAATGGAAGGATAACAATGTTGTCACCATGTTATCAAATTATGATTCCGTCACGCCACTTTCAAAGGTGAAACGTTGGAGTGCTGCTGCCAAAGAGAAAATAGATGTCCCCCAACCAAAGTTGTTCTCCACGTACAATGCTTCAATGGGAGGTGTAGATCTTTTTGATCAATCAGTCAATAACTACAGAGTGAGCATACAAGGAAAGAAATGGTGGTGGTCCCTTTTTACCCATATGGTAAATGCCATTCTTGTCAACGCTTGGAGATTACAAATGTCAGGGGGTAATAAAGAAATGGACCTGTTCGAATTTCAGAGGGAGTACGTTATTATTTGAGATGTTTCGAAAAGTCTACTTACACTAGGAAACGCACAACCGGTTCTGTTCCTGTCAGTCTTATGAAAAATGAAGGGGACCACTTCCCAAGAAAATAGACAAACAACTCAGATGCCGCGTATGTCATCAAAGAGTACGCTGGACATGTATAAAATGTGACGTCACTTTGTGCTTGGAGCGTAATTGTTTCATAGAATTCCATACCCGCTAGTTATTTGTAACGGGTGTTCATAAACAGTCGTCATCCCAGTTGCTTTGAAAAACAAAATGTTATGTCTTTGATTAATTCGTGCAACACAATGAAACGTCATTGAGTACTCATTGCGCATTTTCTCAATTTTAATAGACATACGTTTCTGAAGTCAAAACCTACTGGGATGACGACTGTTTATGAACACCCGTTATTTTCTATACTGAGAAAAATAAAGTATTTGGTTTTCTTATAGTTGCTTAGATTTGATTCCTGATTAGCCCACTGTACTCATATGAGTACACCAATTTTTTTTTAAACAACTCCATTTTGTTAAATATCAATTTATTTGACATTCTAACATATTTTCAACAGGAAATTATGAAAGAATCCTGATTTTAGAGAAAAAACATTTCATGGGATCAAATGGGTTAAGAGTCGTTTTACGAAATTACACAAAATTGCCTCTAAGTCCTTTATTATTGAAAGTAGCCCCAATATGAAGTGGAATGAAATAATCCTCATAAAATTCTACAGTGTTCTGTGTAAGCGAATGCCGAATTTTCGTTTGCATAAGTAAATGTCAACGAGTTAAAGTAAAGTGGTTTTTGCGAAATTGAGCATTAGTCCAACTCAAAAGCTATAATAAACTATATAAATGTCTTAGGGCCGGTTGCAGAAAGCAATGTTAAGTCTGGTGTTAGCTAACATCGCGTCAAAGTGAACAAAATCGCATCAAATTTTGTTTAGTAATGTATTAGTTACCATAAGCATTTGAGATTTGATTCGTTTTTGTTCACTTTCACGCGATGTTAGCTAACACCAGACTTAACATTGCTTTCTGCAACGGGCCCTTAATGTCAAAGATTATTGTATCAAATTAAAGAGAATTTATGGATTACGTAACACTGAATATTCTATTCCTCTAAATTAACTGGTGAAATAAATACAACGGTTTGATTATGAATATAAAAAACAATTTGTTTTGTTGAGCTTTTCTACGTAATGTCTGTGTCGATCAACGCAAAATGTCAATTTTCGTTTTCTATGTACAAAAACACAATAAAGAAGATAAAAAAGAACACCTTGACTTATATTCCAATATTAGGTTGCTCGTTAACGAGGATTTTTAATCGCTGGCAGCGATTCCTTACGTTTCACATCGTCTCTTGCCGTTTAATTCTGTTTAAGTAATATTATTGACATTCTTGTAAAATTTATGTTACACTGCACATTTGAACACCTCATATTGCACAAATTTTCGCGATCGTGGGTATACAGCGTTCTGAAAAGCATCTCCGAATTTCACATATGTCCAGTCAGTATAAAATGACGTTTATGTCACATTTAGCAGGATGACGTTCGTCTTACAATTTAGCAGGCCGTGCACAGAACAATACCTAAGGCGTGGCTGGTTGTTGTAGAGACGACTCTAATGGCTGCCTTTTCCCCTGATCCCAAAAAACATATTTTTTTTCATTGGTCTGTGTGTCTGTCTGTCTGTCTGTGAACAGAATATCTCAAAAACGAAAAGAGGTATGGGGTTGAAACTTCATATATAAGTTTTGTGTACTATGTAGATGCGACAGCAAGCTTTTGAAAAAAAAATCGCATAACCGGAAGTAGGTGTTTACTCTTGTGATTTTTCAGTTTTTTCGATTTTTTCAAAAACGGCTCTAACGATTTTTTTCAAACTTCTCATTTTTATTACATTTTTAATGTGTATTGATGTGAGATAGGTGATTTTCCAGTTGAATACTTCTAAACTGGGTTTCTTTTGTTTTTTTTCTATTTTTTTTTATTAACTCCTATTTTAAATAGAACACCGGTATATTATTACATTTTTGAATTCAGCTTGGAATTATAAAGAAAATTTGTCTCTTCACCTAACGCTCTATTTTGTAGAATTTGTATTTTTTTTAAATTTTGACAAATGCTTAAAAATTTAAAATCAAATTTTTGCCCAATTATAAGATCACTGTAAAAGGAAGTTGTGTGCGTGTATCACACCAGATTTTATATCTATGTGTCCTTCCCGGTAATGCAAGACTTTCTCATCTAAAGTGCCATATTTATGGTTCATAGATTGTTTTGTGGTTCATGAGCCGAATTGTTGACGAAGGACACACGTGTATTCCAAACACTAAAATACAGGTATAAAATACCCGACTTTTTTGTACGTCTTTATCTCGTTTTACTTATAGCACAAAAATGGAAAGGAAACGTTTTGGAGTAAGGATAACAGATATAGACGAATTAATGCAGTTCCAGTTGTCCAGAAATAGAAAGTACAACATGCCGTACATAGAAAACATAGGAAACATAGTAACTCTGCAGGTTACAGCCAAAACTAGAACGATTAGTATCGAGGGTCCCACGGTCATAATATGTCGTTTGCCAAGGCAAACCGCACAACTTTCAGAAGAATTAGTGCCTCAAAATCAAGCAGCTGGTTTTAGATTATATTATGTTGCCACCCACGTTAGTGCTCACTGAGTACTGGGCAGATGTCTCCTTTTTGTTTTCTACATACGAAGAACGAGCCATATTTTTGGGGGAACTCGGAGATATAAATATAAGGTAAGATAAACCAAACAAACAAGAAACACAATTTTCTTATAATTTTGTAAAGTAATCCAGTAAAATGTATATTTTA
The DNA here is from genome assembly GCA_940337035.1 of Agriotes lineatus. Lineage (NCBI taxonomy): Eukaryota > Metazoa > Arthropoda > Insecta > Coleoptera > Elateridae > Agriotes > Agriotes lineatus. The sequence goes on along the minus strand of CALNHX010002413.1, from coordinate 165,537 downwards.
TTATCCAAACTAATATAAGTTTACAATATTCAAAATACTATCACAACTAAACTTAGTACTTACAGTAGATTTACACATATTCCAACAGATTTTTTACTTCCTTTTACGATAGAATTTTCAACCGATCTTCACGTTTTAGAGTCCCTTGAACCCAAAAAACATGTTTTTGTAAAATCGTATTAAAATAAGGTCATTTATGTATTAATTTGCGGGCGTAAATAGTGCCTTTTGCGCCCTAAGGCCTAAAAATAATTTGCGGGCGTAAATAATGCCTTTTGCGCCCTAAGGCCTAAAAAACCAGCATCACATTGGCAACCAACAACAATTTGATTTTTGAGAACGAATCGTGCTATTTATTTTTCAAAGCTTATGGTGGATTTTACAAAAAATCTTGTTTGCATTTCGGGCGTGCACGGCGATTTTGGCCCTTTGCGTTTTATAATCCTTCGGCCCTTCGGGCCTCTGGCTTATAATTCCGCCGCGGGCCAAAATCGCCTCCTTCACGCCCTTAATACAAAAATAGCTATTTTGTTCATTGGTCTGTGTGTCTGTCTTGTCTGTGATCAGAATATTTCAAAATAAAAAAGAGGTATGACGTTGAAACTTCATACATAAGTTTTGTATACCATCTAGATGCGACAGCAAGCTTTTGAAGAAAATCGCATAACCGGAAGTATGGTGTTTACTCTTGTGATTTTTCAGTTTTTTTCTATCTTTTCAAAAACGGCTAACGATTTTTTTTTTATTAACTCCTATTTTAAATAGAACACCCGGTATATTGTAATATTTTGAATTCAGCTTGGAATTTTAGAGAAAACTAACGCTCTATTTTGTACCGTTTCTGTAGAATTTGGAATTTTTGAAAATTTTTGACAAATCCTTGAAAATTTCAAATCAAATTTTTGGCTAACTATAAGATCACTGTAAAAGGAAGTTGTGTGCGTGTATCACACCAGATTTTTAAAATTGACCACACTGTCCTTATATAGTCACTGTAATATACTTATATAAATAATATTTGAAGCATAAGAACTTTAAGCTGTTACATGTTTTTTTAAATTTCCTGGTTTGCTGTAATATCTTGTAGCGAAATGCGAAAACACATTTTATTTTATTTTGTAATGAAACAACAGAGATTAAAAAACTAAAATTTTATTTTTCTTTAAATCTGTTACAAAGGAAAAAACAAACCAAAACCATAAACAAATAAAACATTCAATTATCCAAAAATTAAATAGGTTTTTTTCTGGATTTGGCTGCAGCAAATTCTTTTATAATACTGCCAAAATCAATTTTATCGAGGATCTCTTGCTCTATAGCTAAGATTGCCAAACCAGATAATCTTTCTTGTAACATGGTAGACCTCAAACAATTTTTAATTGTTTTTAATTTTGAGAAGGATCTCTCACCAGAAGCTACATACACAGGTAACGTAGCAGGATTCTTAATGAAATGGTAATATTTGGTAGACATAGATTGCTTTCAAATATATATTGTAGAATGTCGAGGGTATTTGACGCTTTAGGTAATGAAAACAATCTTAGGGCTTTTATCATTTTCTTCTACGCCAGCCTCTTTTTTCTGATTAGTTAGCTTTTGTTGTAGAGCACGACAGCTTTTTAATAGATCCTCGTCATTTAATTTAAAAATATCACTAAAAAACCAAAAACGTTATCATAATCAGATATCATTTCAAATCTACTGTTTAAAGAACTTAGTGTTTGATCAATTATTTTTAAAAAGAAATTTATTTTAAATGCGGTTTTGGATCGTGAGGTGTCTCATCCCTGTGTTCATAATCGAACAATTTTCTAACAGTATTTAACGGAGGAAAACCTTGCTCTATCTCAAGAACGGCTGCTAGTTTTCCAGCTTGAGCAAGATATTCCCCGAAAACATTATCACTATAATTTTTATTCATGGTATTGCATATTGCACACAGAATTAACTAACCTATGGATTTTATTATATTTAATACAGGTCGTGACAACCAGCTGAAACTCTGAGAATTGGTGGCGCAGTAGTCTCACGCCGAGTGGGCGGGGAGAATTCAGTTCTGACAATATTGTGTTCGAGTGAACATCGGTACGCTCTTGCAAAAAGTCGGCGCTTTTGATATTTATCGTTTGTTGCTTTGTTCTTGTTATTTCGTTATTACGTCTGTTGATTTGTTTTCTTATTGTCTCCGTTGCTTTCTTCTCGTTGTTATTGTTACTGTCTCTGTTATTTTGCTCTTGTTATATTTGTTATTGTCTCTGTTACTTTGTTCTCCTTATTGTTGTTATTGTCTCTGTTGTTTTTGTTAATTATTTGTTGTTATTGTCTCTGTTGTTTTTGTTAATTATTTGTGTGACTGTTACGTTAAGTTATAATTGCGTAATGGAGTTTAAGTCAAAACTCAATAAACGTGTTCTTCACGGCCAATCGCGTGAGATAATTACGAATGTCTTGAAATTTATGGAAGGTGAGGCAAGATTGGGCGAACTGACAATTCCTTTAAATAAAGTTCGAGAACGTGTTGCTGCAGCCACCGGTGTTAGTGAGACTTCTTTAAAGAAAATTAAAAAGGAAAAAGAAATTATCGATCAAGTCGAAGCATCAACTTTTTCCACTCCAAACAAGAAAAGGTCCGTTGTCAAGCCCAAGACGGATATAGATGCGATGGATCAGGAAGTTCTCCGAAGAATAATCAACAATTTTCATGTGGTAGAAAGAAGGGTTCCGACGGTAAAGGAGATCCACAAAAAATTTAAAGACGATGTAGGCTATACCGGATGTTCTCGAAGTATATGCAGAATTATGAAAAAGATGGAATACCGTTGGCGAAAAACTCGAACGAATCGAAAAATTCTTATGGAACGTCATGATATAAGGCAGCTGAGGGTATCATATTTGAGAAGATTCAAGCAGTACAAAGAAGAAGGACGCCCCATAATATATATGGATGAAACTTATATTCATGCATCTCACACACATACAAAAAATTGGAGCAACGACGCCGAAACCAGTGGTTTGCGTAAACCAGTGTCGAAGGGACAACGCCTAATTATTGTGCATGCAGGAGGACAGAACGGATTTTTACCAAATGCGCGATTAATTTTCCAATCAAATCGAAAAACTGGAGATTACCACGATGAAATGAATTCGGATAAATACCAGAAATATTTAAAAGAGCGACTGCTGCCGAATTTGCCACCTAAATCGGTGTTAGTGATTGATAATGCTCCATACCATAATAAACAAGTAGAAAAATGCCCTACCTCCGCATCAACCAAAGCTGTAATGCAAGAATGCTTAACAAGGCGTAATATTCCATTTTCCACATCATTATTTAAACCGGAGTTATATCGCCTAATATTATTAAATAAAGCAAACCATAAAACCTATGTAATTGACCAACTGTTACACGAAAAAGGACATACAGTATTAAGGCTGCCTCCGTACCATCCAGATTTAAATCCAATTGAAATGGTATGGGCAGATTTAAAACACAGCGTTGCTAAAGAAAATGTTAATTTTAAACTGGCGGATGTGGAAAGGCTAATTAATCATTTTTTGATACTTATTCTTCGGAAGAATGGGCCGCTAGGTGCCGGCATTCAGATAAATGTGCGAATGAATTAATAGAAGCAGAAGGAATTATAGATGTGGTGGTTGATGACCTAATTACTAATTTAGGCGAGGACAGTAGCGCTACCGATACGGAATCAGATGACAGCAACGCCCGTGAAAGTGATTCTGAACTGTCTGGTGTAGAACGTTTATAATGTTTAGTGGCAGACTTTTAGTCAATTAATTCTTATATTCTGTATAGCTTATAAATTGTTTAGCATATTTTTGTAGTTCAAATTAGTTTTAAGAAAAATAATAAATAAATAATTATTTGTTGAAATGTTTTTTATGAATACCGTCATTAAAACTCAGTTATGATAACCACATGAAAAATTTTAAACAGAATTTATTTTAGCTCCAATTTTATTATTTTATGCAATGTATACAACTTCATAAATTTAAAGCTGTCAGTGCAGCAAATATAATCACCCTATTCAAAGCAGCTTATCTTATCTCGCCAGAAATCTACTTCGAAAACCGTAATGACTGCTCTGTTATTATTCTCACAGGATTTACCGAATGAATGTTATCAGCTAAAGAATTTTCTGATTTTACTTGCATTTTGTATTTGCGAGATTCCGCTTTAGCAAGTAAGCTGCACACCTGCAACGTTTTGTTTATTCCAAGAACAACGCCAACGGGTACAACAGAAAGGCGATGTTTTTCAAGAATTGCTTTTCTACTTGAGTGTACCGCTAGTACGTGCTTCCCTTTCTAACCGACTCCGACTCTTTCCTGGATCTGCGCAACTGAGAGCTTCAGCTGGTTGTCACGACCTGTATTTAAAGCTAAAGGAGTATCTATTTGATTTCAAAATATAATGTTTTCTGTCACAATAGGAATAGGTCATTATATCAACGAACATAAACTTCAGTAAGATTATTGATTATACTATAAATTGAGATTAAAAAATATTTGATTTCTTTAGTGCCTTAGTGCTTTGTTCATTGGAATCGTTGGAAAATGTTGAAAAATTAAAATTGTATACAAATCTCCGGTTTGGCGCCCCTTTAGAGTGGCGCCCCTTTAGAGTGGCGCCCGCTTGCGCTGGCTGCGCTGCGCTGCGCTGGCGCGGTTGCGGGGCCCCTGATTACCGGCATTTATAAGTTGCATATGTTTAGTTGATGCGTAATTGATTTCAGTGCAGCATCAAATGAAAGTGTAAAATCAATTCATTTATCTTTATGTGGTGTAAATTTAGTGCTGACCTGTCAAGCTACGTGCTGTGTTGTGCGGAACTGTTGCGGCGTTTTTTGTATTTTAGACTAGAATTTCAGGTGTTACAAAAATTATTATTACCACGCAGTACTCCGCTTGAAGGAGTTGTTGTCACCACGGTAAGTAAACATTTAAACTGTGTGTTGGAGAATTATCCAGGTTTTGATTTGTGTATTCAAAGCAACAATATGCACGTACGTAGAGATCAGTCTGTGATGTAATCTAGTTGGTTTTTATTATAGATATGGAGGAAGACGGGATTCCGGCTGTTCGCTTTTACGGATCAAACAAATTCAGTTTACCTATACGATTACCACCATGTGATAGCGAAGACTCTGCCCTAGAAGATAGCGATGAAGAATGTACCATTACCCAAACACGTAAAAGACCTATAGTAATCAGTGCATCAGACAGCAGTGGAGATGAAGTTGCTAACAAGCGTCCTGCAAAAAAATCAAGAAGGAAAAAGAAAAAAACCGTTAGCCAAGAGGATCACAATATGGAAATTGACGACGAAGGGCCGAATGAACCCTTTACTTTCGATAAGAAAGTAGTATGGAAGAAACCCAACGGCAGTAATGCTGCAATGCAGGCTATGGGTTGGTCTGGTACACTGAATTCTCAATCAAGCGTTAACTGCAAACTGTACTAAATGCGCATCTGTGCGATACTAACGTTGGATTGTTTGTTACGAAGGAGGCACGTGTGAAAGGTGAACACGGTTTTTCCGCCGGGCGGCAAAACTGCCGGCCGGCAAAACAGCCGTCCGTGTAAAAGGGGGCTTAAAGGCCCAAGGTTCCGCCGCCCCAGCCAGCTCAAGGGGCTCGCTGCAGCGCACACAAACCCAGCAACAAGCGTCGGAACCAGATGAAGGAGGTTAGAGACAAAGTCTCGGTACTCCGCTGCCCAGGAAATTCATCGTTCATCGTTGTAGTTGTGAGAAAAGCCAAAATCAGATAAAGCAGGTGTGAGACTAAGCTCGGTACTCCGCTGCCCAAGAAGTTCATCGTTCCCAGAAGGCACTTGCTCTTAGGGGGTTAGATGGATAGATCTCTCTAACACTAGTTGGACTCGTTCGTAGAGGGATTGATGGATTGATCCCTCTACGGCTTGTCAAGGGGATTGAAACATCCCCACAGCTCGCCCAGCACCGGAGTTCCCTCTGGCTGATCCCTGCGACCACGACATACCTATATTGTAAGTGTAGTGTGTTATGTAATAAACCATTTGAGAGCTTTAGGTGCAAAACCCGCCAAGTCACAAAACATAAAAAATTTAGTTATTATGGCATTGGATTCGTTCTTTTTCCTGCATAATATTTACGTGAATTTAGTCCATAAGACCGACATTTGTTATAGTAAAATGATCGATGACAACTCTCCAAGTCCATATTAACCAATAACATGCCCAGACCGGTACTGTACGTGACCTGCGCTTCTAGATGGCTTTGATTATAGAATGCATCTGATGCACATTCCAGTTATGAGCTACTTATTTGCATGATGTTAGTCAATGGTATTGTTAGTTGAGTAAATTAAAATTTTAATAATTTTGTCAGTATGGAAGAATGTAGCATTAAAATAACAACGCATGAGTCTCTGTCAAAACTGACGGAAAACCTAACCTGCTAACCTCGAATTTGACATAGACTTACAGTGCCACCAACATAAAACACCTTGTTTTTTCAATATTTTATTAAATCATGGTAGCCATGAAAAACTGATACAACTCTTTCCGCTGTTCTTACTAAAGTATTATACAGGTACACTACTGCCAGCTACCTATGTATTAATTATATCTAAAATTTCATTACATTAGGTAAAAATTACGGAAAGGCACCGATGCATGCAAATTTTAAAGAACAACAACCTAAAGTTAGTTGTTCCTACGATGATCACAGAACTGTACTTAATAAACTCAATATTTTACCAAAGTGAGATACGAATAGTGTGAACTTAGGCCAACGCTTAAACATGAACATACTGACAAAACATTGGATCCTGACTATACTGAATGCAATTTATATAGTAATCACATCGACCGAATGCAAAAATCAAGACATTATGGAAAAGATGCAGAAGCAAGTAATATGAACCTAACTAAATGAATGCTATTCTGCCGACCTAGAAAAGGTAATAATGCTACCCAGAACAGAGGAATTCAAAATCACCTTATTTACTCCCATGGATTGTTTTGTTTAATGAAAGTTTTGTACCCGTTGGCAAAAAGCAAACCTGACTAAAATCTTTTACTTGTCTCTGGCATAAAGGAGTTTCGGGCAGAAAAAAGGAAGTCTTAATTAACAGCTTTCATGGTTTTCTTCTCGATAACAGAGATGAGAGAAAGTTACCTTGTGACTCGACAACTGTTCTGCCCAAAATAAAAGTTGGTGTTTATTCAATTCTTCATGTATATATTTTTATGATCACACGATACAAGGCCTTTCCAAAATGCAGATTTATGTACTTTTCCTAATTACCTTTATGTAGTTTTCCTACTAATAACTAGCCTACCTTTCACTAAATCTATATTTTTCTCATTAAATTGATATGAATCAGGCAGATGCAATTAGCGCGATGGACGGCTTAATTAAGCAAGTTACCAGAAAAACATCATAAACTTACCCCTGTGAAGTTAGCACCACAACTTCAAAAAATGTTATTTTTTTCAAGAGTTCCCGTTGCACCCCAAAGAGTTCTAGAGTTCCTTGCTATTTTTAAAAATAGTTCTTGTAGGGGGTTATTAGTGTAAAACTAGCTTTACTCAGGGCGGCCGTGTAAACTGTCCTAAGTGAAGTTAGCTGCTATCACCTAGCGGCAGATTATGGTAGTAGTTAGGCGGAAGCAGAAATGTTTGAGATCATTCTTTGTTGGGCAGCACGACCGTCGAGCTGGGCTGGTGGTCGTTGCGAAAAGCGAGGTTAGGTATGTGTACCACGTTTTATGTAAAGTAATAAAGACGTTTCGCGCCATTCCTGCCTTTTATTTGAACGAATAGGAAGCTGTCTACATATTTGTCAGAAGTGGGATGAAGAACAATTACACGCGTTTTGAGTGTGTTGATTAAACGGGAAAAATGGCAGAAGAACCAGGAGCATTGCAGTTTTCGGTCGAAGACCTGATACAAACGACGGTAAGAGCCATAATGGTCCATAACCAAGCGGCGTCCGCCAGCGGGTCATCGGGAGCGTCGCCGGTCCCACGAGGTAATGGCAGCGAAAGGTTCAATTGCAACGACGTTGCGTCGATGCTACCTGATGCGAATGCGGATAACGTGGAGGCTTTTATCGAGCGGGTGGATACAATAAAGGAGATCTACGAAGTACCGGAAAGAGTATTGACGATGATGGCGGTCAATAAATTCACGGGGTCTGTTAAAACGTGGTTCCATTCAAAGGCCGAGTATATAAGACTATCGTGGGTCGAGTTAAGTGCAGAGCTACGGAAAACGTTTGTTACAAAGGTGGACAGAATCCAGGCATTTAGGAGTTTCGAAAACCGGAAATGGCGGCGTGGTGAAAATTTCGCAACCTATTTCCACGAGAAGTGTATTCTTGGCAATAAAATTAAACTACCAGAAGAGGACATGATCCTGTACATAATCGACGGTTTTGAAGATGTGACTCTCCAATCGCAGGCGAGGATGCAGGACTTCCGGACCCTGGAGGATTTGCTTCGCATCATGAACAACGTGACCCAAAACACTAGAGCTAGGGCTCCGCCAGCATATCCAGCCAGGGAAAGAGCGGTGGACTCGTCGAGCAGGGGACCATCGGTGCAACGACCTGAACTTGCAGGAGGTCCGGTACGGCATCGCCCGGAACAACAACCTCAAGGTATAAAGTGTTTCGTTTGCCATGGGTTCGGGCACATGGCCAGAGACTGCAGGAGGAGCAGGAGACCCAAGAATGTGTGCTTTTCTTGTGGCCAGCCAGGGCACTTCGCTTCCGACTGTCAAGGTAGAGCGGTAACCAGTAGGATACCGGCCGTACCAGCAATGGCCTCAGCACATTTGGTGGACCGGAAGGACCAGGACCAGGTACAGGTAACAGAGCCATACATGGTTGAAGCCACTTATCGATTTAGTGACATGTATGATGAGGTAATGACAATAACACTAAATAGTTTGTTGGACTCAGGTAGTCCAATATGTCTACTGAAAAACGTTTATGCCCCGAGTCACTTGATCCGGAAAAGCGATACTTCAGATTATACCGGCATAAATGGGTCAAAGTTAAACATATTGGGTACCTTTGAAACAGAAATTCAAATTGACGATTTTTTTGCAAATGTAAAATTTCATGTTGTGCCTGACGATACGTTACGATATGGGAGTTTGTTGGGTAGAGATTTTATTAAAGCGAACAATTTAAAAATTGAATTAAGTAACCAAATAAAAATTGATAAAAATGAATCTGTACCCAACGAAGCTGAGACATTTAAAAACGCTTGCAACGAGTTGATGTTGATTCAGCCTGATTGCGAAGGAGACAGGAATCAACTGAAGGTTGGTGCAAACGTAAATTATAGTTATAAGGCGAAATTAGAAGCGATATATGATAATTGTTATTATAGGAAATTCAACGTTAAACCACAGACCGATATGGAGTTGACCATTGCCGTTAAATCAAATAAACCGATCCGATTTGGGCCCAGGCGACTGAGTTACCTCGAGAAGGAGAAGTTACAGGAGTTGCTCGACAAACTTTTAAACGATGGAATAATTAGAGTCAGTAAGTCGGAGTATTGCAGTCCAATCGTGTTAGTTAAGAAAAAAACAGGTGACTATCGGTTGTGTATAGATTATAGGGAATTAAATAAGATAACGGAAAGGGACAATTATCCAACACCTTTGATCGAAGACCATTTAGACAGGTTGAGGGGCAAAAATTATTTCAGCAAGCTAGATTTAAAAGATGGGTTTTATCATGTCAGGGTCGCAGAGACTTCAATTAAGTACACCTCTTTTATAACCCCGTTAGGACAATTTGAGTTCACTCGCGTCCCATTAGGTTTGACCAATTCCCCCCGAATATTTCAACGTTATGTGAACGAGATCTATAAAGATATGATCAGGGAAGGGAATGTATTAGTTTACATGGACGATATTCTTGTAGCTACGGAGACATTACCAGTACATCTAGAAATGTTAGAAAAGGTATTTTCCCTAGCAGCAATTAATGGGCTATGTTTAAGAATAGACAAATGTGAATTCCTGACCAGCGAAATAACTTACTTAGGTTACATAGTTAGTAATAGTGGCATTAGACCAAGCCGGGAAGGTATTAGTGCTGTCGAAAAATACCCGTTGCCTAGAAATTCAGTTGATGTAAAAAGGTTTGTGTCATTAGCAAGCTATTTTAGGAAATTTATACAAAATTTCGCGATTAAAGCTAAACCATTGTACGATTTGTTAAGGAAAGATGCTATATTCAAATTCACGGAAATGGAGTTGCAATCATTTGAAAATTTAAAAAGAAATTTGATAGACAGTCCGATACTAGCAATATATAATAACAGAGCCGAGACAGAATTGCATTGTGATGCATCATCAGTAGGGTACGGATCAATTTTATTTCAAAAGCAAGATGATGGGAGGTTGCATCCAATCTTTTATTTTAGTAAACGCAACACCCCAGTAGAATCAAAATACCACAGTTACGAACTGGAGTGTCTGGCGGTAGTTTATTCGATCAAAAGATTTAGGCCGTACTTGCATGGTATTCATTTTAAAGTTATCACCGATTGTGACAGTTTTAGATTGACTCTCGCTAAAAAGGATGTCAACACGAGGATAGCAAGGTGGGCTATGTTTTTGCAAGATTACGATTTTACAATTGAACATAGGCCAGGTGTTAAAATGAGCCATGTCGATGCTCTTAGCCGATGTGTGTTAGTGTTGGAGAGCAACACCTTTGAGAGAAGTTTAGCACTTCGACAGTTAGACGATCCTGTAATTAGGGACATCAGAACAAGTTTGGAGCACACAGAAAGTAAACGGTATGAATTGCGGGATGGGTTAGTCTTTAGGAAATACAAGAACGAAGGAAGTTTATTTTATGTGCCGAGTGCAATGGAGTCTGCTGTGCTTAGGGCTAGTCATGATGACCTAGGACATGTAGGGTTTAACAAAGTAAAAGAATATGTACAAAGGACATATTGGTTTCCTGACATGACAAATAAAATCAAAAGTCACATTAAAAATTGTCTTAAATGTATTGAATATTCACCAGTCTCGGGCAAAGGTGAAGGATTGCTACATCCAATTCCAAAAGGGCGAGTGCCATTTCAAACAGTACACATAGACCACTTAGGCCCATTAGAGAAAACTAGTAAAGGTTATAGGTACATCTTTTTAGTAATAGACGCTTTCACAAAATTTGTCAAGCTGTATGCGTGCAAGAGTACTCAGAGTTTAGAAGCGGTGAAATGCTTAGGAAACTACTTTAGATCGTATAGTAGGCCTAGTAGGGTAATATCGGATAGGGGCAGTGCTTTTACAGCTAACATATTCAAAGAATTCATGAATGAGCATCTAATTAGGCACACACTAATAGCAACCCATACACCAAGGGCTAACGGTCAAGCTGAGAGATGCAATAGGACCCTAATACCGATGATTTCTAAATTAACCTCCTCGGCAGAGAAGTGGAGTGATGTTTTAGCAGGGGTAGAATTTGCACTAAACAATACATACAATCGAGCGATAGGCACGACACCAGCCAAACTCTTATTCGGGGTAGATCAAGTAGGTCAGGTTAATGATTCAATTAGAATTTTTATAGAAGGAAATCGAGACAAAACAACCGATCTAATAGCTTTAAGGGAACGGGCAGCAGATTCAATTATTAAGATGCAAAATGAAAATAAAACCCATTACGATAGGGCCAAAAGGGAAGGTACAGTTTATGAGGTAGGCGACTTGGTCGTTGTTAAAAATCTAGACACAACCGGTGGTGTTAGCAAGAAACTAATACCAAAATTTAAGGGACCGTATGAGATCAAGAAAGCACTAGACAATGATCGTTATATAGTTGGTGACATCCCAGGCTTTGAAGTAACCCAGTTGCCCCACGAATCTGTGTATGGCCCAGATCAGTTACGGCAATGGATTTGATTATTGTTTAACCATTGTAAATATTATTAGTTTAGTTAAGTCTTAGTTAAATTTGTGTTATTGATTGTAATTATTTGTAAATTTTTTGATTATGTAAGTTCATTATAATTGCGTAGTAATGTCAGTAGATTGTAGTTGGGTATCGAACTACAGATCGAGACGATCTATTGTCAGGTTGGCCGAGCTGTAGGGGGTTATTAGTGTAAAACTAGCTTTACTCAGGGCGGCCGTGTAAACTGTCCTAAGTGAAGTTAGCTGCTATCACCTAGCGGCAGATTATGGTAGTAGTTAGGCGGAAGCAGAAATGTTTGAGATCATTCTTTGTTGGGCAGCACGACCGTCGAGCTGGGCTGGTGGTCGTTGCGAAAAGCGAGGTTAGGTATGTGTACCACGTTTTATGTAAAGTAATAAAGACGTTTCGCGCCATTCCTGCCTTTTATTTGAACGAATAGAAAGCTGTCTACATTCTATGTATTAAAGAGAAAAAAATGTGCATCGAAAATTTGGGTGCTAACTTCACATTTTCCTAGGACAAATACCACTATAACTCTTTTTCGGTCACACTTATTGAAAAATGTCATTACACTTTTTCGATAGAACTCGCCGGGGTGCTACTAGAACTCTAACAAAAAAAAAAGATTTTCAAAAAAAAAATTTTTATAAACTGGAAAAAAATATATTTTTAATTTTTTATAGTTCCGGTAGTTCTAATGGGAGTTCTCAATAACTCTAATAACATGTTTTGATAGGACCCGAAGTAAAGAAGTTACGCCTATTTTTGTGCCAGTATTTTTACAAAACCACGAAGTCCTGAAAACAATTTTTTAAAAGTTTCGGTAGTTCTAATGGGAGTTCTAGTAGCATCCCGGCGAATTCTATCGATAACTCTAATAACATTTTTTGATAGGACCCGAAGTAAAGAAGTTACGCCTATTTTTGTGTTAGTATTTTTTACAAAACCACAAGTCCTGAAAGCAATTTTTTAAAAGTTCCGGTAGTTCTAATGGAAGTTTTAGTAGCACCCCGGCGAGTTCTATCGATAACTCTAATAAAAAAATTTCATAAGATTCGAAGTAAAAAAGTTACGCTTTTTTTATGTTAGTATTTTTACAAAACCAAGAAGTCCTGAAAGCAATTTTTTAAAAGTTTGCGTAGTTCTAATGGGAGTTCTAGTAGCACCTCGGCGAGTTCTATGAATAACTCTAATAACATTTTTCGATAAGACTCGAAGTAAAAAAGTTACGTTTTTTTATGTTATCACTTTTACAAAACGACCAAGACCTGGAAGTAATTTTTTACAGTTCTGGTAGTGCTAATAGAAGCTCTAGTAGCACCGGGACGTGTTCTATCGATAACTCTAATAACATTTTTTGGTAAGACTCGCAATAAAAATGTTACGCCTATTTTTGTGTTAAAACTTTTACAAAACGACTAGATCCTAGAAGCAATTTCTTTAAAACTTCTTCAGAAGTTTTTGCGGGACCTTGGCGTGTTCTATGGCAAAGTCGAAGGTAATTTTTTCATAGAACTAGAATTGAAAAGGTTATGGGAATTTTTGTCTAAGTACCTCTAGAAAGCGGTTTAGGTCGTGAAAGCTCCAATAAGGGATTATAAGACTACCTCTAAAATCAGGTGCAGGTAAGAATTGCTACATGCTATTTGAGCCTCCACGGTACCGTATTTTGCATTACTTTTATGAATGAGGCGTAACTTCTTTACTTCGGGTCCTATCAAAATGTTATTAGAGTTATCGATAGAACTCGCCGGGGTGCGACTAGAACTCCCATTAGAAATACCGGAACTCTTAAAAAATTGTTTTCAGGACTTGTGATTTTGTAAAAATACTAACACAAAAATAGGCGTAACTTCTTTACTTCGGGTGCTATCAAAAAATGTTATTAGAGTTATCGATAGAACTCGCCGGGGTGCTACTAGAACTCCCATTAGAACTACCGGAACTTTTACAAATTTGCTTTCAGGACTTCTTGGTTTTGTAAAAATACTAACACAAAAATAGAACTTCTTTACTTCGGGTCCTATCAAAAAATGTTATTAGAGTTATCGATAGAACTCGCCGGGATGCTACTAAAGCTCCTATTAGAACTACCAGAACTGTAAAAAATTACTTCCAGGTCTAGGTCGTTTTGTAAAAATGCTAACATAAAAAAAGCGTAACTTCTTTACTTCGGGTCCTATCAAAAAATGTTATTAGAGTTATTAATAGAACTCGCCGGGGTGCTACTAGAGCTCCCATTAGAACTACCGGAACTATACAAAATTAAAAATATATTTTTTTACAGTTCATAAAAAAAAATTTTTTTTGGAAAATCTTTTTTTTTTGTTAGAGTTCTAGTAGCACCCCGGCGAGATCTATCGAAAAGTGTAATGACAATAAGTGTGACTGAAAAAGAGTTATAGTGGTATTTGTCCTAGGAAAATGTGAAGTTAGCACCCCAAATTTTCGATGCACATTTTTTTCTCTTTAATACATAGAACTATTTTTAAAAATAGTAAGGAACTCTAAAACTCTTTGGGGTGCAACGGGAACTCTTGAAAAAAAAATATAATTTTTTGAAGTTGTGGTGCTGCACAGGGGTCATAAACTTTATAGAATGGCACCGGTAGGAATTCTGCAGAAAAGCATGTAGCAGCTACCGCTCATAAATTAGGAAGTCCGGCACAAAGAAACGACCAGCGGACGCCCGAGTTCAATTACACGCGGCAGCAGAAATTTCACCGGTCCTCGGTCAACTGGCGAAGCGAAAGCGGCAGAGCAGCGCCTTCGCCAAGTTTTGCATTAAAATTAAGTTTAATAAAGCAATGCAAATCGCGCACAATGAAATCAGGGAATAGATATGAGAAAAAACCGCGGCCTCTTTTAAGCGCGCCCGCCCTGCAGAAATCACCGCAAACATTTACGCGCCGGCGGAAGCCCATGCGCGGCGCTCTCACATATGTGAAATAAAAACGGCCGAGAAAATAATAGCCGCGGAAGCAGGCATCAAACATATGTATGCCGCATATCAAAAGATGCCTAATTTAACGGCGAACCAAATACAAACGTGGGTTCGAGCCGCACACATAAGGCCTCCGAGCGCGGCCTAATTTTAGCCAGGGGCCACTTTAGCTATAACTGCATATAGTAGCTCGCGCGGGCAAATAAAACGCAACTAGGGCATGTTGCATATTGGATGATGCATCTTTTCAAGAGGAAGCGATTGCACGCGTAATCAGACCACTAATCACAAGCGCCAAACCCCTAGGCCTAAAAATGAGAAAAAATCCGAAAAAGCTACCCTAAGCACCCACCTCGGCGACCAATAGGGAAGCCGAATTGCTGCAACAAAGAATCGTTCCCGTTATAAGCACGGGAGGGTTTCAGAGAGTTCAGTTCGTCTCCAGTTTCGTTCTGCAGCAGTCGTTCGTTCAACCACTCACCTAGTGTGGACGAGAGTACCGGCACTGTCGGGACTTAGAAGAAAAAAAGCAGCCACTCTGACACGCACCACTTAGTGCGAACTAGAGCGCCGCTACTTCCTGGACTTAGTGGCTCAAGCAAGTTTGCCTTCAGTCGCGAAGTGTTCAAACGGCAATCAGCCACACTGACACATACCACTTAGTGCGAACTAGAGTGCCATCCAGACAGGCCTTAACGTTTGGGCAAGAGGTTCGTTCATCAGCCCAGCTCTGACACGCACCTCACTGTGCGGACGAGAGATTTGGAACAAGGATGACGTAAGCAGGTCACACCAATCCGTCTCTTTCGCCGGCGCTACGTTAGTCGCCCCGTCGCGGCAATTTTGTAAGGAGTTTGTTTTTCTCTTCATTTCCAGGTTACAGGCCTTCTTCGACCGCCGGAGCGCCGCTAAGCGCGCAGCCCCGGTTCATTCCCTGCAGTCGCCGCAGCCAACGCCACCGCTCCGAACCACGCCATCGCCCCGAGAAACGCTCCAGCCTCTCCGAGCACCGACATCGCCCCGAGAAGCGCTCCCGCCCCTCCGAGCACCGACATCGCCCCGAGCCTCCCCCCGCCGGGATCTGCATCCTCGCCCCGGGAAGCCTAGGTCAGCACCGCCGGCCAGCGTCGCCCCCCCAGCCCATGGGGTATTCTCCCCCACATACGCAGCGCGCCGCCAAACTCCTACCACGGTGGAGTGCCGTGGCCCGTTCCACCGCCGATAGTAGTGACGCCCCCCCCCCCCCCGCGAGTGTTATTAAGGACCACGTGTTAGCGTTAAGAATTTCTACATATATCTTTAGGCTTTAAGAATCTTTTCTCATGTATGGTATGAAAATGGGAATTGCATTAAAATAATCTCCCAGGTATAAGTTGTGTGTGTCTTTTTTCTTCGTCCCAGCTGAACCGCCATCTACAGAAAGAGCTAGCAGGAAGGTGGCGCTAACCCGCCATTGTTTAACCTAAGATCCGCCCTCGCGCTATTACGCAGAGGACGAAGCGTGTTAAACTTAAGAAAGTAATTTCAAAAGGTTAATTACCTGTTTGTTCAGTATAAAACTACAGTTTTGCTTTAGAATTAGTTAGTTAAGATTCTTTATACTTCAGAGTATGTAATTTTAACTCACTGCAGTAATAAATGTATGAATAACTTAGTTATATTTCTTTGAAACTTAACACGTTGGCTCCCATATGATTCACCGGTGATACATGAGATTTAGTAGCCTATTGACCGCTGTACATCGATACAGGTTTCTGTTCAGGACCAAACGTGTTCTCTAGTTATAAGGACAGTCCAAAGTCAACAGATGTCGCCATGGGTCTCAAATACGTGACGTGCATTATTTCCGACCGTTTGACTATTTGATCACCGGTGATTCACACGGTACGTATGTGATCCCTAGCATTACATTGCACGTGTTGGTAGATCGTTTCCTAAGTTGTTTCGTAGTTTAGTGTCTTTAGTTTTTGTAAAATATGGACCCGAAAGAATAAGAGAAATTACTTCGATGGTTCAACGAACTGGAAGCTGAAGGTAACGATTTTTGAGGTTATCAACATAAAAAGCAAGTTAGTAATGTATTTGATTTATTCTTAGAGTTAAATCTTGAAGCTACTGAAAAAGTGCAGGAGGATGAGGGCTACGAGTTTGGGGAGAGTAGTGAGAATGGACACACAAGTCAAAACTGTCCGGAAAACCTAAACTCAGAAGGTGAAGACGAGGAGCCATATACCCCTTCTGAATCGGAATACGAGCCTAGTTCCGAATCAGAATCCGAATCAGTATGCGAAAATGACGGCCACGATGCCGACTTAGCAGATTCAGATGAAGACGTCAATCAACCGACCATAATTTCATGGAATGAAGTAGATGGATCGTCTCTGAAGCAGTTTGCTGTTACTGCTGCTGGCAAAATAAATGTTCCTCGTAGTTTGAGACCTGTGGATATTTTCAGACTCATTGTGGATTCGGATATTTTAGATTTGATTGTTTTTTTTAAACAAACAAAAATGCTAGAAGGTACAAATCAAATTGGATTGTTGTTTCTGCCCAAGAAATGGAAACGTTATTTGCTATTGCCCTGTATATGGGACTAGCCAAATTTCCAAAAATATCAGATTACTGGTCACGTAAATTTCTATATCGACATTGTTTTGTTCGCCATATTATGTCAAGAAATAGATTTCAGGCGATATTGCGATTTATCCATTTTGCTGATAATGAAGTAGCAAATAAAGAAGATCGCCTATATAAACTTAAACATCTTACAGAAGCCTTAACTAAGAGATTCAAACAGCTAAAGGTCCCTGCAGAGGTAGTATCTATTGATGAGTCTATGGTACCGTTCAGGGGCCGGTTGCTATTTCGGCAGTATATTCCAGGAAAGGCATCGAAGTATGGAGTGAAAATTTTTAAGCTATGTGACGAAAGTGGATACACCTACGAAACAGAAATTTATAAAGGAAAGAGTAATACGACAACTGCAGGACGAAGTAGTAATACAATCGTTTTTACTTTAATGAAGGATTACCTTGACAGTGGACGTACTCTAGTAGCAGACAACTATTATAACAACCTTGAGTTAGCAGATCTACTACTGGAAAGAAAAACCCACAGTGTTGGTACATTACGGAAATATGTAAAAAGAGTACCAAGGGAAATTTTGGATGAAAAGAAAATGAAAAAGGGAGATATCAAAGGAAAAGAAAGTAATGGCAAGGTCATCGGCAACTGGAAAGACAAGAGATCCGTTAGGTTTATTAGTACGAGGCATACATTAAACACCATCGACACAAACAAAAAAAATCGCAAACGTGAAACAGTTTATAAGCCAGAAGCTATTGTGTTTTATAATAAATTTAAGATGGGTATTTACTTATCCGATCAATTGGCTTCTTATTTTACTGTTCTTCGTCGATCTATAAGATGGTACCATAAGGTTGCATTTGAGTATCTATTTGGTACGTCTGTTATAAATGCTCTCGTCTTATACCAGCTATCAAACAAAAAGAAAATTCAAGTAGCAGATTTTAGAGAAGCACTTGTGTTGGGTTTGCTTGGGGATACTATAGATAAAGGAAAAGAGAGTAAGAAAACTAAACACGTACCTACTGACAGAGATTGTTGAAAAAACAAAAGACAATCGAAAAAAGAGAAAGCGATGTATTGGATGTTATGACAAAGAGTATGACATTTACAAAAACTCGAAAACAGCAGCGAAGAAGGCTAGGCTGGTTTCCACTGTTTGCAATGAGTGCCCACATACTCCTGCGTTCTGTTTGGAATGTTTTCAAAAAAGACACTAAGGTGACATTTTTCTGTTACAATATCGTGTTTGTTTTTCATTTTGACTGTTTTTCACGTTTATTAAGAAATAAATAATATTCCCTGTAAAATTTTACTACTCTTTTATTTTAGCATGCATAACTTGACTAAGGTGAATCACCGGCGATGCCCACTTGGATTATATGTTACTCGGGTCATTTATATACCACTGCCGTATTCAATTTGTCTGCCTTTATATACCAGCAATATTAACTATCCACGAACTATAATGCTGCGCGATATCACCGGTGATACATGGGGTCCACAATTGAACCAAGAGGTTTGTTCACTGGTGATACATATGGTACCACAAGGCAGAAACTTCGATATAGCCTTGGTAGCCAACGTGTTAACTATATAGTAAATTCTGAGGAAGTGAACGCAAATGAAATTGATGTCCAGTATTTTGAACCCGGGCATTCATTTATGAGTGCTGACCTGACAGTTTCCACCGTCACACATAAGGCCAAATGACTAAATTGCGACGAAAAAAATAGAAAAACGAATTTTCTTTGAACTGATCTCACATATCTTCAAAACATCCTTTATAGAGCAGGGCGCAATGCAACGTAGGAATTTTGTTTTTTAACGCAACACAATAGCTCTAGCATCGCCGCTTATCTTTCGCGCGGCCATTATGAATTATTTGTTTGTGAAGTGGTGACAGATAACTACGCTCGTCCTATTGTTCTAAATGGCAAATCACAAGGGTGTCAACATGGATCGTGAAGCGCCAGGTACGTACTTTAATATGCAGTTATTGTTAACAAACGAGTTGTACGTAGAATAGCTGGAATATATGTTCTATAAAATACTATTTTTGATTAAAAAAAATATTGAAATGTTTACGTTAGCTAGAGTTATACAAAAAGTTCCGGAAGTACACCGGCATTTCTTTGTTGTTTGGAAAACATATCTTATAACTAATATAAGAAAGTAAAATACACGTCCCCTTGTTTCCCCTTTTGTTGGATGGAGCATATTCTTTTCAGGTAGTCGTGGGGACCCCGTTGGAACAGCAATGAAGATTACGAAAAAAGAGCTATTTATAGTGTTAAAAAATAAACAGTTTTTCAAGTTATCGTCATTAAAGTCATTAAAGAACAATTAGTACAGTATATAGTGGACAAATTTAGTGTTGGTGAACTTTCTGAATATTATACAAAACAAATAAAACCTGTAGTCAAAGTGTTTGTCACGAAGCTATTGACGAAATGGCGTCATTGTAATTACATGTACAACCGTTTTACCAACAAACACATGAAATGGCTTGATGAAGACGTGAAACTCCCAGAAATGCAGCCATCACAGCGTATATCATCAGCACCACCAAGCAGGCCAAGCAAATTGTTTGAGGAGAGTTCTCAACGCAGTAAACAAAGACATGTGCAACCAATTGTATCGGATCTCAGTCCAGAAAAACTGTGCTTGGCTGCAGAAACGAGCTTGGTGAAGTCAGGCAAGAGAACTGCAGCCCAAGTTATGAAATTAGCAATCGAAACTTCGCGCAGAAGACTAAAAAAATGTACATGATGCACCCTCTGCTACTCTAAGACCGTACAGCCTTGAAGAAGCTTTAGGCCTAATAGTGGACCTTGGGTTAAAAGAAGAAGATTACATCACGATGCGACTTGGAGCAAAAGAAAGAGGGGCCGATATTTATCCCTCATAACATGTGACAGCAGAGGCAAAAAGAAAGTGTTATCCTGCAAATATTACAATAACTGAAAACGAAGCTGTGGTGCCACTGCTTGATCTGCTTATTCATACCTCACAAGTACAGGCTCATGTAATTCTGCAGAACATGTCGGAGGACTGTGATACTATCGACGTCTACTGTAAATGGGGCCTAGATGGCAGCGGTGGACGCAGTATATATAAACAAAATTTCGCTAATAATTCGGAATATGCGGATTCCAACATAGTATTGTGTACGATTGTGCCACTACAAATGTCTGACTTTAATGGCAATAACCAAAAAATATATTGGAAGAACTCGACACCGTCTTCAGCAAGGTATTGCCGTCCAATTGGATTCAAAATACAAAAAGAAAATGCCCAACACGTTAAAGAAATGTATAAGCACAAATACTGCAATTGGAGCCCACATTAATCGTTATAGGCAATAGAGAAATCAAATTTAAACATATTCCCATATGTACGATTGTGGATGGAAAGACTGTCAATATTTTGACTGATACTGCAAGTTCGCAAGCGTGCAATGTAGGTAAGGCTACGCCTGAAGATTTTAACGATCTAGAGAAACAAAAGAATAGAGTGTGTGCTGAAGACACCTTCAAGTATAGTATTTCTGTACTACATGCACATCTTAGATGCTATGAATACTTACTGCATATAGCATATAAATTGGAATTCCAGCAGCGGCAAGCAAGAGGTGAACATGGAAAAGCACAAGTAAAGGAAGAAAAAAGTAAAATAGCGACTCAGTTTTATAAAGAAATGGGCCTCGTTGTTGATCAGCCAAAACAAGGTGGAGAATAATATCAGTATTGTAAGGAATTGCCATCAAATCTTTACTTGGCTAGTCATATCAGAGTGGTTTTAATTTTTAATGTTGATTTCCGCAGTCGTCCATTTATAGGATTATCGATAGGTAATTTTTATGTGTCATAATTTATTATTGTTGTTATATATGGTAAGATTCAAGTTACTATTCTTTTTGTCTTCCTTGACATCATCATCATCCAGGATTAAACCTAACTGGTTTGTTCCGGTCTCACAAAAATTGGCCCTTCCAGCGTTTGTTCGGCCTTCCTAATCTTTTCTTCCCTCGTGGCCTGTATTGTAATATTTGTTTGGGGATACGAGGATCGTCCATTCTTGTAATATGGTCCATCCAGTTATTCCTTGACATCTTGTTGGAAAGCAAAAATGTCGTACCCTCTCTCGGTAACTTGTATTTTCTGTTGAAAGGATTTTTATAAACTGTGTTTATAGTTAAAGAATAGATTGTTGTATTACCTGTATATGTTGAACAGTTTTGTATAAGTGCATGAGACGTTTTTGTTGAAATGTTATTCTTTAGTTTTCTGGGAAAACTTTTTTAGGTTATAGGAGTTTTTTTCATAGGTAAAAATTGGTGAAGTTACTTCCATTCCAATCCATGTTGTTTTAATCATTCATTAACAGGGTTGTTGTTAAATCTTTCTTCTTTTAACTATTGTCCGAGAGGCAAATTTCAAGAATTATAACGGCTTAGTTCATCGACCTTCATAAATTCCACATTGGGGTTGTCGAAATTTCTCTAGGACGGTTTATTTCGGTAATCTTTGTTAAATTTCCTGTAGTTGAAAACATTTTCGTTATTATTGTAGTGTAATACTATAAAAGATTACTTACTTTATTTTGCAATAAATTATTAGAAGTTTAGACGGACATTTTTACGTTAGCTGCATTCAGAAAGGTACCTCTGACAGCTCTGTTTCCTCGA
The DNA here is from genome assembly GCA_940337035.1 of Agriotes lineatus. NCBI lineage: Eukaryota > Metazoa > Arthropoda > Insecta > Coleoptera > Elateridae > Agriotes > Agriotes lineatus. The sequence goes on along the minus strand of CALNHX010002413.1, from coordinate 143,358 downwards.
AATCATTCGCAGAAAGAGATCGATAATAGCCATTGGCGGAGGTGGAAGTGAGATGAATGAACGATTTCGAGGAAACAGAGCTGTCAGAGGTACCTTTCCGAAAGCAGTAATTGAGTGTTAAGTAGCCATTAAAAGTTACTTGTCACTGGCCATAAGGTCACTAGATTAATATACTACGCAAAGAAGTAAAAGAGGTAGGAAGGAGGGTTATGCCTTATCTGCACCGAGGGTTAATGTAACGGAGGTGACGTCACGCCAGACACCTGTGGTGATTCATTCTTTGTTAGATTTGCCGATTTTAAGCGAGTAACTTGGTAAGTTGTGGTGAGTGTGGTATGTCTTACCGTACCATTTACGCGAACATTGGTAACGGAGGGGACTAATTAATGACGTCATTGTTTACAATCATCTAAGTAACCGCAACATACTCAACTTCGAAGGAGTATTAGCTTCGGTATGTAAACAAGATTCGAACCACTTCTAGCCTAACTATTATGCACTGGATGTGCCGGGTAGTGGACTTTTTACTTTTTTTGTGGTAGTGATAAAAAATGGATTCCGAACAGGGAAACGTGTAGGTCACTTTAAATTACCAGGGTGACGACTACAACGTTGTAGTCACCCTAACAGAAGCGGAAGAATTACTTAATGGTAATGTATTACGATTCATGCTATACTTAAATATATTATCAGTGGTTCTTAATAGGTCAACAAAAATCAGACCAATGCGTGAAAATGTTGTTGGAAAACAGTAATGCGTCAGCAGAAGATGGAGAGGCAACAGAGGATGCAGCATCAACCTCGGCATTAACACCTAAGAACTCAAGCCAGGAAAAAATATGACAGTCAAAAGGTCGTCCAACGCAACGAGACGAAGAAGCAACTGTTCTTCTGTTGCAACTGCGCGAAAAATATCGAAGCAAATTCGATGACAAAAAAACTATAGGTAGTCAGTTGTGGCAGCAAAGTGCTACGGATTTGGATACTGCGGGTTACATAGTGGGGGAAGGCAAAATAGGGGCCGAATGAAGTCGCCAAAAATTCTCAAATTTGCAGAAGCAGTATGTGGGTTTTATTAAACATATGAGACGCACAGGAGAAGACCAACGGGAACCTCCACCTCATTTTGATGCTATGCACTCTATCTTGGGAGGAAAGGATAAAGTAAATCCTCAAGGATTACAAGATACAGAGACTGATAGTGATGATGATACACATGATGAAGAGAAGCCCACGACTTCAGCAGAAATCCAAAATCATTTTTCTAAATTACAAAATAAGAAGCCAAAACGCACAAATATGTTGTTGCTGGAAGAGATGAAGAAACAACGCTGCGAAAAAATGGAAGAAAGAAGACGTGAATTTGCTGTTTTTGAAAGACATCTAGAGAGACAGAATAATCAACGAGACCTATTGTTGCATACTTTAAATAGAATGTGTGAACAATCCACTAATACTCGTAAAAGAACAAGCCATGACGTTGATACTAGTGAAGAGTCGGAATGAAGAAAACCAAAAACAAATTTTAGCATATTCATGAAAAATGAAAAGTAATCCTACAGAAGATTATTTAATGTTGCGTTAATATGTTTTTGTAAGAATGTTTTTTAGTCCAGTCAGTAGAGGTTTTTGCCTTACAAAAAATGGAGTATAAACGATTTTTATATATGTTGTTTAGGTCGAGATCCTAATAAAAAATCCAAGTTTTCGACCTTGGAGGAGCGCCGCGCGAGCAGCCACCTTGGATTAAAGGTGCTAAAAACTGGCTTTTTCCAAATGACTCCGCAACGGTTGATCCTACGCCAAGAAAGTCTAATTCAAAGATAAAGAAGACAAGCTTCTTGAGATGTTTTGTATATAACTATTTTTTGTAAGTCTAATATGAAAGGAGTTACAGCGGCGGAAAGATGAGCATTTCTCTAAAAAATTGTGTAATTTCTAATTTTTTAAATTTTTTCTTGTATTATTTCTGGCTATTCGTTACGTAGTTATAATAATTTGATAAACGTATAGTAAACTCATTTCCACATCACCATGAGGTAGAGTTATAGGCGCTCTTTTTATTGTGGTATCCCCAGTAGGCCCAAACCACAGATGCTCCAGTTTAGTGATGTTTCGTGTTCGGGATTATATTATTTAGTTTTTTAAAATTTTTGAAGGCCCCGGTCGGTAGATGTTGACGTCTCCATAAGATTCTTTATCTTCAATGTTATCTTCGAAGTCATTGCTCCAGAGACTTGGGACTTCCAGTGATGAAAAGTCCTCATCTTCGTCTCCATTCTCGATGTGAACTTCTGGTGCATTTTCAAATGATTGCCCATTACAGAATCTACACAGAATAGAGCACTTCATTCCACTTTTCCTGCAGCCACATGCTCCGCCGCATCCTTTTTTACAATGGCATGAAATTAATTTTAATAAAGTCTCGGGTGATGGATTCTCTGTCATTTTTACTGGAGTGAGTCCATTCGTGCCAACTGTTGAGCCCCAGTCTCGTGAATTTTTTTCAATTACATACATACCACTGTTGGACCTGGTGATACGTCCTAAATGCATGATACCGTGCAGCGTCCTTCGTTGGTGGAAAAGAAGCAAATTTAAATGTGTTTCTTGCAGTTGAATTTCTTGGTAACGGACTTCTTCCAAGGTATTTTCTTCCATGTAGCCACCAGACAAAGCAACGAGAAAGCGTGTTTCAGCATCTGCGATATCATCTGGTTTGGCATCGTGATGTTTGAATATGCCTATAGTGTCATTGAGTCTTGTGCTTTTCTGGACAAGCGAAAAAAAAATTGTTTTTCCTTGGTTGTAGACGGACGACGTTGTGTCGCAGCCACTAAATGCATAGAGAAACAAAATGTTCTCAGCTGCTTTTTCATATTTAAAACTATTTGCAGAATACACTCTTTCAACAATTTTGCCTCTCCCAGGTTTGCGAAGGTAGATGTTGCTAATATCGTCAGCAGAACTAGAAGATCGACGTCTTCTCCAATGGCGAAAACAGCATCAAATGTTGAGCACAAAGAAATCGCCGTGTTGACAATCAACACATCAGCATCTTCTTCAGCCTGCTTAACTGTAATACAGTAATGTTCGAATGTTTTTACAGCATCGAAATCAGACGGACTTTATTCTTTTCGTTTGCTAGAAATCGTTCACTAGAACCGGCGCTGTTTCATCGAAATAACATCCGCAGACAGCTGCTTTTTCGATCGGAGAAGTCTTTCTGCAGTCTTGGTATTTTTTTGTCCCCATCAAACCGATATCCATAAAAAACAACGACTGCATGTGCGAGTATATGTATAAGTGACTTATAGTTGCGAACTATTCCATAGCTATACTAGATGAAAATAATTTTGGATCATACTTTGTATTTCTCTATAGAACGTTATTCTGATGTAGAAAAGTTGTTCTTACAAAATGTACCAACAAAAATAAAGTTTAACGATATTTTAGTGAAATGTTCAACTTCCAGCCGCTGTAACTCGTTACATATTACACTTACAACAAAAATTATTATACAAAAAATGTCAACGATCTTGTCTCCTGTAACTTTATATTGAACTTTTTTGACGTTGGATTAACCGTTGCGGAGCTAGTTGGACAAAACCAGTTTTTAGCACCTTTAATCCAAGATGGCGGCTCGCGCGGCGCCTCTCCAAGGTCGAAAACTTGGATTTTTCATCAGGATCCCGACCTGAACAACATATATAAAAACCGTTCATACTCCATTTTTTGTTGAGCAAAGGCATTTTTTCGTCTCTACAGACTGGACTATTTGTTTATGTTTATCCTGTTCTGCTATTTTTTAGAGTTATTAGAACGTGAATTATATTTTTGATAGTTTATTGTTTATATTTAAATATAATTGATATTTTGATAGTTTTTTGTACATATTACATGTTAGTACATATTAGTATATTAGTGAAATAGTTGTCTAGCAATACGGTTTCGTTTTTCTTGGCCCAGACGCATTTGTTGACGATTATTATCTTCAAAGGGTTGTGTGTTTCTCTGTTCGTGAAATAATTCTCCATTCCATTCATCATTGTTGCGACACGTAAAATTGTGCAGAATACACGCTGCAGTAGCAATTTCTATGCACTTAAAAACGGAGTAGACGTTTATAAATTGGAGTCGCCTCCAACATCGTTTAATAATACCGAAGCAGTTTTCAATTGCCACCCTACCGGCACGTAGGCAATAGTTATGCCTTCTTTCCATTGCGCCCAAATTATTATTCTGACGATGAGGGGTCATCATCCAGCGCCGAATAAGGAATGCACTATCAGCAATGCGATGACATTCTGGAGACAGAAAATAAAATTGTGGGCCATATTGTTCAATATTTCTTACAAACACTGAATTGGAAAAGACCTACAAACACAGTTCTGATGAGGCTTGATATTATATCACTGCTGCATATTTTTACCCGCGCATCATGTGCAGCTCCCGGAAATCCTGCGAAGATGTATGTCAATATTTTTTTTGCGGTACATATTGCCATAATATTAATGGAATGCGATAAGTACCTGTCTACGTAGCTGTCGTGTTGATCTTGCAAAATTTTTATATTTATATGAGTTCCATCCAATGCACCCAAAGTACCTATAAAAATCAAGCGAAATGCTATCTATTAAAAAAAATTTGGCACTCACCAGGATAACGCTGAAATTCGTTTTGTATCGTATTGTATTCATTTTGCAATGTTGGCCAAAATATATATCTGTTTTTCAAACTAATCACCACATATAAAACTACATTGACAATCTGCATCACTTTTGCTGTGCATAAATTAAATCTATCACCTACATATATTAATGAGTCTTGGGTCGCCATGTACCATAAAAACACGAGTACAGACTTTTATGGCTGAACAGGATAGTTTCCTCCTCTGTACTTTTTCTTTAGTAGGTTGTGTTGATCATTTAATCATTTTCTATTATAATCCTGAGTAATTTATGAAAAGTTTCTTTTTTTATGCGAAATAATTCAAAAAATGTTTTTTGGTGATATTTCGTTAACCACTGTTCATCATCTGCAAACAGTCGAAAGTACTTTTCCTTTAAATTTACCAACCATATCCATTTCCATTCACTTTCTTCGTCCATATAATGAATCCATACTTTCATATTATCAATATCATCACTATTAAAAAAATATTGGTCTATTGCTTACTGCTTGTAAAACCATTAGAGACAACACGTTATTCATTATATTTTCCTGACTATCCTCGGACATCATAAATATAAATATAACCTCAATTTTTAAAATGTCAGAATACATCTGTAACACTAACACCATACCATGGCCAACTAATATTTAGGTTAGCTAACGCTAATACAGCCACTACATTCACCATAAAAACATGATTCTATAAAGCATGCCATGACTAGATATCATTTGGCGCCACCTCTTAATGTTATTCTGAACTTTAAATCAGGGCCTACCGCGATATTCAAATTAAAAACAAATACTGCTGAACAGGTAGATTTAAAAACTTGTCATATTTCAATCAATTATATCCTCAAATTCATATTGCCGTAGTTTGAGTCAGTAATTTTTATATCAACAGGTTTTTTCAAAGCTATTTAAAATGGTTACAAAGTGGTATATCTGTGGAAATCCAAACAAACCACTTTTTCAATTTCCAAGCGATATGCAGATTCGTACCAAATGGCTCGAAGCTATTTCAGGTGTGATATTGTTAACATGTTGAAGGACACCAACGCTGAGCAGCGTCCTTAATTGTATCTACCAGTATAACTGAACGCTGCACGGCGTCTAATTTTCCGTATAAAATAATAGTAATCCAGTTGTTACTGTCACTACTGGTACAGTTACGGATACCTCAAAGTGCACGGTTTTTTGTTACTATGGTTATTTTTGCGATTTTTCGGCTTATTAAATGAGGGTTTCTCCAGTGGCGTTGCTTGTGATTGTAAGAATAGGTATTACTTTTTTAATGTTTGTATTTTAGCAAAGTTTCACAACTAAACAAACTATACATGTAATAATATGTATTTAATAAATATGTATCAGTATTCAATTGCTTAAATTGCTACTACGCTTTGCAGTTTGTTTCGCATAGGGTTGACCAATGTTTCCATATTGTAACCTCGCAGTTCCTTCCAAGCATTTATTATTCTTTCCCATAATTCATCTGCGTTGTTTGGTGCAAAATCCCTGGTATAAATTTTTGTAGTTAAATACCCCCAAACATTTTCGATAGGGTTCAAGTCCGGACTTTTTGCAGGCCATGGTAATAAATTGATATTATTCTCATCAAACCATCAATGAACAATCCCTGCTGCATGCACAGGACAGTTATCCTGTGAAAATAATGTTATCAATTACGTTAACATAAACAAAATTAATTAATTAAGTAATATCTTGCCTGTTGAAAAGTAAATTGATTAGGAAAGGCCTCTCTTACAGATGGCAGCATCACATTTTGCAAAATATTGCGATAATTTTCAGCATTCAGTCGACCATTAATTCTATAGCATGCCCCAGATCCGTGACCATTGATCCATCCCCATACGTTTACAGAGAATCGTCCACTACTTAAGGGTTCAACATAATATTGTTCCTCAAATCTTGAATTTTGTGGTCCATACACCCTTAATCGTCAATTGGTAAATGATTGAAATACCTTTTCATCTGAGAAAACAGTCCTGTTCCAAAAATCGTCGATTTCATTCAAATAGTCGGTTGCAAACTGTATTCTTCGTTCTTTGTTCTCTGAGGTTAAAAAAACTTTTCTTGCAGAAGTCTCTACTGCCAACGATTTTTAATTTTGAAAATGCAGCTCTTGCTGACATGCAAATCTGCTGCGACTCGACTCAGCGACCAGTTCTCTTCCAGTTTTGTAATAGCTCGCATTTTCTCTGCTTCTGACGAATGTCTGGGAATTTTTCGAGTTTTCAGTTCTATGACAGTTGATGACAAACGTAAACGTCAAAACTCGACGTCTATGATTAGAATATCGTATTACACGCTAAAAATCTGCCGTGCACTTTGAGTTGGCCGTAACGGTACGTACACAGTCATTTCAGTGTCACACAAACACGAGTTATTTGCCCTAACCAGCTCTCTTACAGTTATCTACCTCTTTGCCCCTACTTGTCCAGAACGCTGATAAGCGTTGCAGTGTGTCACAACACAGCACTATATGAAGTCAGCCACTGTCCTTCAACGTGTTAATTTATAATAAAACTATTTATAATATTTAATCATGTATTACATATATTTCTACTCTTAATGAATACTCTACTTTGTGTATTAACCATTTCGATGAGAATTTTCTAAAAGTACTTGACAAAAATACTTGTTTGATTAAAAACGCTACACCAACTGTAACTGTAAATAATACATATTTTTTATCACATTAATTAGAAGTAACATTATGTACATTTTTTAGCAAATTTTAATTAATTTTGAAATTAATTTAGAACAAGAACATTTACAAAAACCATTCAAAAGAAACCCAAGCTGAACTTATATATCTCTAACTGAAATTGCAGATCTTCAGTATATGTACTATTAAAACGTTAACTTTAAAGCTAAAGCGGATTAGTGTTAATTATACAAAGTTTATTAAAAATAAAGCAACTTAAGAATGATATACAGAAAAATTGGGGCAAATTAAATGTTTTCCATAAAATATTCCAAGATGCTGACGATGGAGACAAAAAAGCAGAATTTCTTGCAAATATTGTTCTCCTCGTTAGTCAGAAGTTTCTATTTATATGTGTACAGTATGGAGATTTTGCTCTCCTAAAGGATATCAGCACTGCAGAAACCATTTAGCGAGTTTACCATCAAAAACATTGTTATGGTATCTTGACGACTGTAATTGTTCAGATGAATTAATTAAGCAACGTTTAATGGCTAAAGTCGCCTAATTAACTGTTCCAGCAGAAAGAATTTGCTTTTTAATGCAGGTAAAGTCGTTACGTTATGGCAGCTATCAACATTGTTTGGAAAAGTTTTTGTTAATGCTGCGAATATGAAAACAGCTCTAAAAGGATTTGAGAAAACGGGTATTTGGCCAACGGATGAGGATATTTTCAATGATGATGACTTTTTACCTGCCGAGACCACTAACACTCCATTGCTGAAGACCAAGCCGACCACGAGCGTGAGGGGCAAGCCGTTCCTATTCAAGTCAATCCAGTCAATGAGCCTGAACCACAAGATACTCCTACAGTCAATGAGCCTCTGGAAAATAAGGATTCCTTAAATTATAGCTCAACGCCACCTCATAAAGTTACGATGGAAGACAGACTCAAAATAGCCTCAATCTCAATGTTCCTGGATGCCTGACATTCCTAGTGCACCAGTAAAAAAAACTCAGCAGCAGCAGTTTTCCGGCTCTTTATCCAGAAGTCATTATGCCAATACCAAAAGTAAAGACCACCGTTAAACGAGTGCAAAGAAAAAGAGGCAAAACCGCTATTCTTACATCGTCTCCATATCTAAAAGAACTGAGTGAAACAATTGAGAGAACAGACCAGGTCAAGGAAGCCCAGAAAAACAAAGTTAAAAGAAATCTGTCAGGTCAGAAACAGAAGAAACAAACAGAGAAGTTGCCTAGACCAAAAAGAAGAAGATAGAAAGCCCTATGGGGTCTGGAGAGTCTGATGAGGAGGAAACAGATGTTTACATTGCAATCACCAATACTCAACTTCATCTGAAGGTTGGATATCATGTATTTAGTGCAAAAAGTGGGCTCATAACTCTTGCGCGGGAATAGACAGCGACGACGACGAGTCTGTACTTGTCTGTGAACTCTGTGCGCCCGATAACCGCGTGTATCCCATTCCGCCCCGTAGGCGGGGCAGAACGGAGTAAATGACTTTTTTTTGGGGGGGTAAAGCCAGAATAGAGCAAAGAAGTTTTTATGCTTATTTTTTATTTGCATTGTGTTTACAATGGTTTAATAAATCGTTCTTCATTTTTTGAACTTTTTTTACGTTTATTTCCCCACAAATAGAAGGTTTAAAATTAGGTACCCCATTCCACCCCGGTTGCCCCTAAGTATTTTACCAAATATGAACAAAAAATTTCAAGTTTAAATTTGGGGTTAAGACACTGGTGGAGACGTCATTATTTCTCTGGCAAAATTGCTGTCCTGCCTAATTTTATTCAGTGTAAGATTAATTTAATTGGTATAAATTTTAAAGTAAAGCATATTTATTGATCTTACTAAACGTGCATTAAATAGATATCGTATAGTAAGTTTTTTTAATTTAAGGTTTCCAAAAAAATGCCGAAAGGAGCGCAAAATGGGTAAGATTTGTGAACAAAGACAAGTAGGATGAGTCAAAGATGAGTTTTATTTGTTCGCAGCATTTCTATGAAGATTCATTCGATAGATCTTCATCATTGAAAGTTCAACTTCGTGAAATTGCAAATCCATCGATCTACAGACGCTTTCCGTTCACTGAAAAGAGCTGCTCCGAGCCGCTCGGAGTCTTGCGCTCTGCGTTCCCTTCAATTAGGGTTTAAAACTCGATTTCCCCTGCCCCCTCAAGGACCTAATTTTTCGGGCATAAAGCCTTTTTAGGTTATGTGTAAATTTAACATATGTATGAAAGTTTGTTTTGGTGGTTTGGAAAATGTGAGAATGATGGAGAACACACAGGCACTAACAATTGTGGACGCAGAATACAATAAAGAATACACTCTACATGTAAATGCAGCCGCTTACATTAGGGCTACAACAGGTAATGCATAATATACCTTAAGTAAATTTGTTTGTATTAAAACATTTGCGTTTCAGACAATTTGCGAGTTCATTACTATTTCACGCGAGATGCAATACTTCAAAGAAAACCAGTTCCAGCAACAACCACAAACCAACGTGGTCATCGATGATAAAGAGGAGGAGATAGATGAAGATTTGGAAAAGAATTCGAATGAGAACACTAATTCGACGGAAAATATGAAAATAGTCCATAGTTGGGCTTATGATGAAGTGATGGCACTAATTAATTCAATTGGTAACCACCTAGATGATCTTAGCCACCCGAAAAAAAAGAAACATGTTTATGACCACGTGGCAAACGATCTCGTAAGTGCTGGGTACAATGTCAGCTCATTAATGATCCAGAATAAGTGGAAAAGTTTAATCAAAAGCTATAGAAAAGCAAAGGATAATAAAACACGTACTGGCAGTGCTCCATCTCGATTTTTATTTTTCAATATCATGGATGAATTATTGGCCACACAACCCACAAATTCCTACAGTCATTCCTTAAACTCCGAAGATTGTATACAAGAAGAACCTGAACAACAAGTAGATAACACATACTTCAGCGATAATGTTACCGAGAGACCTGAAACCGCTAGCTCTAAAGAAAGCACTGATAAAAATTACAACGTTTAAGTGCAAAAAGGCTGAAGCTTAATTATGTAAATACCAAGCAAGAAGAGTACAATAAACGGGAAGAGAGACATAAGGAGCGGATGGAAATAGAAAAGCAGAAACTGGAAATCGAAAAAAGAAAGTTATGTTATTAGAAGACTATTTTGATTATTTAAAGAATAAAAACTAATGTTTAACATGTATTTTTGGTTCAGTATGTATTGTAATACTTTAATGTTATATAAAAAAAAGAAAGTTCAGTTATTAGAAGAGTATTTTGATTATTTAAAGAATATAAACTAGTGTTTTAACATGTATTTTTTGTTCAGTTTGTATTTTAATACTTTAATAATGTTAATTAATAAACAAGTAACTTTAAATGTAGAATTTATTTGTATATCTTGGACACATTCAGAAAATTTAGAATATAGCACAGTTTTGTTAGTTAATAGTTCAATTACTAAATTTATTTCATACTGCATCGTAAAACCCATGTTTAAGTTAATGATTTTAGTCCGGAAAATGAGGCTTTACGGTATCAGGTCCGGTAAAACATTTTACCGGACTCAAATGAAATAAACAGGTCCGGTAAAACATTTTACCGGACTCAAATGAAATAAACAGGTCCGGTAAAACATTTTACCGGACTCAAATGAAATAAATCAATAATCAAACTATTTATTATTTTCAATTCAAAAAAAATTGCAGTATGAAATAAAACGCATTACGACATACGTCCGGTAAACTTTTACAGTAGCTCGTCTCAACATTCCAGACTCGGCTCCTACGTCGCCTCGTCCCGAAACGTTTGGACTCGCTACTGTAAACTTGCGTTTACCGGACTTATAACGTAAATTACTATTACAGTATTTTAACATAGCTTGCTAAAAACTTCTTGCTGTCGATTTATCTGTTGGTTAACATCCACATGTGATTGAAATTGTTCAGGCTCTGGCTGATTGTAATCTGTTGCATCTGTTTCTATTGAAGTACGTTTTTTTCCTATAAAAATTTTCAAGGTCAAAGAATTGAGGGTTTATGTTGGCATAACTTGAATTCCTTCAAAAAATATATGTTGGTAGAATTTGTTTTAGTAACTTTTTCGAATTAAAAATTGTTGGAAAATTTAAAATATGGCATTAAAGTTCTATGTACTTCAAAAGCTCTTGCTAATCTTTCGTAAACGTCTTCTTCTGGTATGTTAGGATGCAGATCCAACAGTTCCGCTGCACACTTCAGAAATGTTTTTTTTTACATTTAATTTTAAAAGATTCCGTTTTTTATGCGTATTCCGTTTCAAAAAAGAAAAGCTGACAATTTGTTGTTTAGCTGTTTACAGAAAAACCTGATGAAAATAAACTTTCTAATAATTTTAAAAAAGCAGTTTTGTCAATTTTATTTTGACCTTGAAAATGTTTATAGGAAAAAAAACACACTTTAGATCATTCGTATCTAAACATATGTTATGCAAAACACAGGATACCGTGATAAGTTTTGCACTCAACTTTAAATCAAGGTTGTCGATATGTGTTAATCGCCTAAAACGTCCTTCTAACAGCCCAAATGCATTTTCCACGATTACTCTCGTTGAAGATATTTTATAATTAAACAGTTTTGGATTTTTGTCAAGTACTCCATATTCTTTAAATGGTGTTACTAACCAATACAGATTTGGGTATGCTGAGTCAACAAGTAAAAAATTTTCTCCCATAAATTCAGGATATTCCATCATTTTTGCGTACAATTCAGATTTTCGCAATAACCTTGCATCATGCATGGAGCCTGGTTCTCCACAAAAAAACATCCAAAAAATTTTCTGGTGATCTACGACCCCCTGAAGTAACAAACTAAAGTAGCCTTTTCGATTTACATATACTTGTTATACGGATTGATTTCTGGGCTCTGTATCTCAATATGGCTTCCATCTATTGCTCCCAAAACATTTTCGATTCCTTGTTTAGCTTTAAATGCACGAGTGATGGTTGTTAGTCTTTCTCCTACTGGCCATTTTATGACTTGTGATTTTATACCAAGCAAGAATTTTATGACTCTTTTTAAGCAACGATGAACAGAACTCATTAATATGTTAAATCGATCTGAAACCTGCCTAAATGTCTCTAAGTTGCTTAGATACCACAAGGAAACTAAAAAAGACTTTTCTGGTGAAAGTTTCTCTCGCCCCGTGTGTGTGTGAAATGGTATCATATACATACTTTCAAGCAATTCTGTAAAATACGATAAAAAGAAGTGGCAATTTATTGAATGTAAATATCTAAACCTTACGTATAACTCCGTACGCTGTAGATCTAGCCATTCGAAAATGATTTTTAAATTCTTCATTACTATAACGAATTACAATTTCCTCAACATATAAAGGAATTCTAACTAGCTTTCTTCTCTTTGGTACAATTTCTTCATCTGAGAGTGAATTCATTGAACTGCTCGAGTCCGAAAATTCAGATATTTCATCAAATGTAGATTTCACTAAAGCCTTCAAGTAAGGTAAAATGCTATTAGTTGACTATGTTAAATCTAATTATAAAATATTACCTGTATAATTTCGTTTTCCATCTATTTTGTTTGCTCCTCATGCGTATAAAATTCTTTTTAGGTTAGGTTAACAAGTGTTGTCTAGTAACCACTATGCTAACGGCGTACCCACGCATACCTTTCATGAGCAGCTCCGAGCAGTTCAGGGTGTGGAACTCTGGAACTTGCTGTACTTGAATGGAAAGCAGCATACGTAGAAAGATTAAAATAAGTAACTACAGTCGTGTTCAAAAATGTGTTGTACACCGACAGTTGTAAGTTTATTGGTGGTTGTGTTATTACTCAACAAATGCTCACACTGTATCATTAACTAGGTAGACCTAGATGTATACCTTCAAAATATTTGTATATACAATGTGTTTTTGAACTTTGTGTAAGGAATTTATATTCACAAAGCACAAATGTTGTACAACACTTTAATGAACACGACTGTACATAGTAAATACAATTATGAAGGTTTTATATCATGAAGGCCTCTCTCTTTTGTGCAGGCCCGTAACTATAATTACGCAATTTTACACGAGGATAAAGCATCTTTGCAGGCAGCAGAGTGTGTCGTAACTAGTAAATTAGTGCCAAATTCAAGGACTACCACAGAGGGAATCAACGTCTTCATCGCAAGCAGATACCGCGCGGAAATCAACTTTAAAACGCAAAATTAATGAGCTGAAGTCGAGAGATATCCTCAGATAAAAAATATAAGAAAATTGCAACACACCAACTGGGTTCAACGCAAGACGATTCAGAACCTAACTACACTGGTGAAGCAGCTGGAAAATAAAAATTTTCTTAATGAAGATAATGGGGAGGCGGGGGGGGTGCTACTTCAGAAATTTGGAAAAAACAAAGATTTAATCAAACGGATATTTGCTAAAGAACGAAACGGTTACAAAAAGATATTCTAGAGATTTACGAAGCTTTGCCGTTACGTTCCATTTTTTTCAGCCAAGGCATACAATTGTCTGTAAGACAGAGGTTTGGAGCATGCTTGCCTCATCCTAAAACACTTTCAAAGTGGTACTCGAGTGTAGATAGTGCACCAGGGATTACATCGGAGCCATTAAAAATATTAAAACTTAAAACAAAGTACTCGACTCGCCCTATTTATTATTCATTAGTAGACCGCGGATTATATGAAAAATGCATATTCTTTATTTTTAGCATATTTAATTTTATGTCTTCAAATCTTTACGATTTACACAATTACGGACCCATTGGCACCAATTTTATTTTACATATTTGGGCTTTTGTTGCATTTTTTGGTAAAAGTTGCATATCTTAACGTATTTATGCTTCCTGAGATTTTTTTTCGCAATCTTATTGGTATAGCAAATTTATGCATGGTTTTAAAAAAATCCATAGCGATTAAAACTGTCTAATCTTCAAGAAGCAGTTCGGGGAATTCCTTAATGAATGACTCTTTGTGCATAATATCTTTAACAACCAAGATAAGGATTATTACCTCGCTTCCTGACTACCTCACTTCAGACCCCAAACATTTAAATTTTCTGTTCATTATATTTTGTTCGACCACCGCAAGTGCAAGTTTGTTCAGTTTTAAACCACACAATGTCTGGAGTTAGAAATTGGATAAAATCCTACCCTGAACTGGTACTGGATGGAGATAAGGTGTTCCGCCGTGCGTGCAGTAAACCAGTAAGTATACAATTATTATTCGGAGGCATACAGTTATCCATTTAAATCATAAAAAAATTAAAGCTATAACATCAAACTTTTAAATTTTAAAATTCATTAAATAATATTTTGGCATTTCTTCCTGCCCCAATTTTCTGTGGTGAACTAGAAAAATTATTTTTGAATTATATAGATATTTTTCGTTAGGAATCGAGCAACAAGAAGTTTTTGATTGATCAACATGCAAAAACTCCTGCACATATCTTCAAGTGCGAAAAACTAAGAAAATCTTCCAAATCCCAGTAAACACTACGTCAATGCGTGACCACAAGTTTCAGGAATATCGAACAAGAAACCTTCTATGAAGACTTGTGTAAAACTCTAATAGCAACTAATATTCCACTTAGGAAACTGAATAATGAAAACCTCAAATCTTTTTTTCAAAAGTATATTAAATACAACATACCTGATGAAAACACC
The DNA here is from genome assembly GCA_940337035.1 of Agriotes lineatus. NCBI lineage: Eukaryota > Metazoa > Arthropoda > Insecta > Coleoptera > Elateridae > Agriotes > Agriotes lineatus. The sequence continues at coordinate 128,321 of CALNHX010002413.1, read as the reverse complement.
TTAATAAAAAGTTTTGTTGAACGTGTTTATTCAAATACAATTTCAGAAATTAGACAAATCATTGGCAACAATTGTATATATTTTGTAGTAGATGAAACCACCGATAATTGCCGTAGATATATTGCGCATCTGCTAATTGGCGTTCTACATGAGGACGTCCTATGCAAATCATATTTAATAGCTTCAAAACAACTTCACCAAACAAATAATTTGTCCATAACTAGATTTGTGAACGACGGATTATCCAATTTCTTTTTACCTGAGTGTGTTCCTTCAGAAAGAGTATTGCTAATGTCAGATGCAGCACCATATATGGTCAAGGCGAGGCAAAATTTGAAAATATTTTATAGTAATTTAATTCACACTACTTGCTTAGCGCATGGAATTAATAGGGTCCCTGAAGAAATCAGGGACCAGTTTTCTTTAATCAATGATTTAATTAGTAACATAAAAAAGATTTTTCTCAAGGCCCCTTTAAGAATTCAATTTTATAAAGAGAGACTTCCCAATACTCCATTGCCTCCACAGCCTGTAATTACCAGGTGGGGTACATGGCTTGAAGCGGCACTTTTTTACGCAGAAAATTATGTAAAAATTAAAGAAGTCGTTTTAGACTTGACCGATAGTAGCCAAGTTATTATACAGTCAACAAAATTGTTGGAATCTCGGGAGTTGCCTTGCCAACTTGTTTATTTAAAAAGCAATTATAGTTTTGTGCCTAAAACTATTTCAGATTTAGAGAAACGTTCCATGCCATTAGCTGAATCTACGGAAATAATTAGTAATTGTGATCATTTATATTCAAAAGTTAAGGGAAAAGTTGGAAATACAGTTTACGAAAAATTAAGTAATGTACTCAAAAAGAATCCTGGATACGGTATTTTAAATGATGTTGCAAAAGTGTTGCGAGGAGAAGTCGCAGAGTTAGTGTTAAGTCCAGATATTGTTACACAACTAAAAAATGCTCCAATTACATCTGTCGATGTAGAAAGAATCTTGTCTATATATAAATATATGTTTAGTGATAGGAGGCAATCATTTTTGTTGGAGAATTTTGAAAAACATTTGATTATCAATTGTTTTAATATGTCTTAGTAATATGCAAGTTTTTATTACTAATTAATACTAATTACAAGTAATAAATAACCATAATAGTGTAAGATTATTTTGAAATGTATCTAATTAATCAAATAAATATTCTTAATTTCAAGTTTTTCTATTTTTTTTTCCAGAAGACAAAAGTAGTTGCATATCTTACATATATTTGGTTATATTTTTTATAAATCTCTGCATATTGTTGATCGAGACAGTGCATATATATGCGCATATTTTTCTAATTTTCTTTACATATTTTCCGCGCTTTATTCATTAGTAATGGATGAAATGTTAATTCGGGAGCATGTTGAATGGGATGGTCAACGATTCCATGGCTTAGTAGACGTTGGCAATTCACTGCAGGAGGAAAGTGTTGGAATAGCTAAGGAAGCACTCGTATTTATGGTTGTAGCTATTAATGAGTCATGGAAACTTCCAATAGCATATTTTTTTATTAAAGGGACAAACAGGCCTGTAAAGAGAACAGTAATCGGCATCTTCTATTTCTTTAATATGCGTTTTAAACTGTACAAAATATAATATTTACTGACCATTTTTAATTTTTTGTTGTGCAATTTGCAATATTTTACTAACCATTCGGTTTTTTATGCTTTGCAAAAATTAGTTAATTACTGATCATACATATTTGTTTTTATTCGGATGTGAAACTTGGGTTTTATCAGAGAGGGTGAAGAGCCGGGTGCAAGCAGTAGAGATGAAGTTTCTAAGAGCGGTGAAAGGCATAACGAGAAGAGACCGAATAAGGAACCAGAAAGTAAGGGAGGAGCTGGATGTAAAAGCAATACTAGGAACCATAGAAAGCAAACAATTGGGATGATGGGGCCACCTTCAGAGATTAGACAACAGCAGACAAGTTAAGAAAATTTGGGAAGCAAGAACACTAAATAGAAGAGGCAAGACCGAAAGAAACTTGGGACGATGTTATTGGGAAATTATTGAAGAAGAAAAACTCAAACTGGATGGAAGCAAAAGTGTTGGCACGCAAAAAAAAAACTGGAACAAATTTTGTGAATAAGTGTTTATACAGTGTAGTACTTATTAAGAAACCCGACACCAATTAATTGTACCCTAAATAGAATTTTTAACGCCGCCACTGGTCACACTTCCATTGGGCGGCCATGTTCACACACCATGTAGGTTACATGCAAAGATTCCTCTTTTACTTCTTTGATACTACGTATAAGGTACCGCCGTTGCATTTTGCATGAGAAAATTGTAAGATAAAGATGACAAATACAAATTTATTCTTTCACTTACCTTTACATAGGTTTTGTTGATGCGATTAAAATTTTTAAAACAAAGGACATCTCTTCGGTGGCTGTTTTCGATGTAATGGTAGAGGTTCCGGTTAGTTTTTGATCCCTTAGTAAGGGCCGTAGTAGGGCCCTGGCATCCAGGGTTGGACGGAATGTTAGGGGCAGTCAAGCTTGTTGGATTGATGAAAGGAATTTTTGTATGATAATCACTCTCCATCAGTGATTAAGAAAGATTAAATAAATATCTGAATTACAGTTGTTTCAGTAATTAATATGTTGAAACTGGAGATGAATCAGCTAGGTTGGTTTTGTATAAAATTAGCCACTTGAAAATCGATTTGAAAATCAATAATTCAAAGAGATTCGTATTGTCAAATTACACATTAAAATTTTATTTAAAAGTAAGGTTACGTTACGTTTCGCTGGCATACCAGATTCATCAGGCAATAACAATTTTTAAAAACAATAGCCTTTTACAATAGTAAATCTGTAAGGAAAACAAGCAGTTAGAATAGTTGAAAGAATAAAATAAGTTTTAAAAATTGCCAAAGGAGATTATATCGTAAAATGAGAAAATTTACAAAAAAAAATAATTTCTCAGCTCGACCTCATCACAATTTCCAACATTATTAATGTTTGTATAAAAAATACTGTCATTTTATAATAAATGATTTTTTCATTTAAGCTTTTTTTTTCAAGAGTCTCCGATTGAGAAATTTATAAAATAAAATAATTTTATATGGGAATCCTGTGCATGGGTTTGCGATTGGAAACGAGAGTGACGTCACGCACAAGCGAGAGTCGGTTAGAAAGAGACAGGCGATATGCGCACAGTCTCACCATTATCTTACCACCACGGAGGGAGCTATAAGTGTGGCCAAACGATATGGCTTAGTAAAATGAGCCTTATGAATCGCGTCAAGGGATGTAAGTGTAAAAAAGTTGGTCACCCAACTGTTCTTACATGTCAAGAGGAAGAGATTTTAGTCCACACATTAGTTAAACTGGGAGAATTGGGTTATGGGTTTAACCGACTCCAGCTCCAACGATGCGTTCAAGATTATGTCAGAAAAATGGATAGGCCAAATCCATTTAAAAATGGTCAGCCAAGATGTTCTTTGTAAAAGGGGCAGTTCTAACCATAACAAGTTAGTAGGAAGCGTAACAAAAGCTAGATATACAGTTCTTATGTGCTGCAATGCCATTGGCATTTGTCTATGTTTATTAATTATAAAGGACTACACCTGTATTCTACTTGGTGTGTTGGAGGCCCAGAGGAAACTCGTTATAATTGTTCCCCATCTAGTCGGATGGAGGCACGACAATTTTTGGATTGGTTTGTTAACTGTTTTATCCCAGAAACATATAACTGCTAATTTTAGATTGGCATAACTCGCATGTAACTCAAGAAATGGTAGAAATCGCTGCTGAAAATAATATCCAAATATTTTGTTTGACGGCTCATACATCTCATATTGTACAACCTTTAGATGTTGGGAGTGTATAAATCTGTAAAAGTCTCATGGAGGGGAATACTATCAAGATACGGGATACAAGAATGTGGATAAGCTAATATTTCAATCTCTTATTAAGAAGTTAGATGAATCTAGTTGCTTGTCAAGAAGCAATGCTGTGGGGGGTTTTGATGGCTCTGGTATTTGCCCCTTATGGAAAGAGAAAATGATGAAGAAAATTGAAATTGAAAAAATTGTTGAAGAAGTTAATCTTCCATCAACTTCACAAGTCGAAAATAACACAAGTGTTCCATCGATCACAACAGTTGGAAAATACCCGAGTGTTCCATCAACATCAAATTCTCGTTGTACCAAACCACACTCCACTGAAAACTTGGACTTATATATATATATATATATATAGCGGTTTGTTTACAACTTTTAAGTCATCTACCGCATCTCAGTTTCCACATTTTTCTATCAGCATAATCGTCTTCTTCCAAATTTCTTTTTTGCATAGCTTCCCTTATACCATCATTCCATGATTTTCTTGGCCTTCCTCGTTTTCTCCTGTAACGTGGCTTCCATTCCCATACTTTTTTTGGTAGTCTATCGGTGTTCATCCTTCTCATGTGCCCATACCAAAGTAGTTGTTTCTGTTCAACTGTATCGGTAAGTGATTTATTTATTTGCATTAGTTCTTTAATTCTTTCGTTTCTTACGCGGTCCATTATTGTTAACTTGCAGCATCGCCTCCAGAACATCATTTCTGTGGAATTAATTTTGTCTTTTATTTTTTTATTTACAGTCCATCCTTCGGCTCCGTATGTAACGCTACTTTCGATAAAAGTACTAAATAGCCTTTTTTTAGTTTTATTAGTTATTTTGTCATTCCACAGTACTGGATGCAGTTTTCTAATTACAGTTTTTGTTCTTCTTATTTTGCTTTGTATATCCTGTTCGTCTCTTCCATCTGCTGTTATAGTGACTCCTAGATATCTGTAATGTTTTGTATGTTTAATTATGCCTCTGTCTGTATTGAGATCGTGTCCTTGACCTCCAATGACCATGTATTCTGTTTTCTCCATGTTTATACTCAGACCCCACTTTTCATACTCGTCTACTAATTTTCTAAACATGTAGTTTATGTCGTCCTCGTCTTCGGCAATTATTATCTGGTCATCAGCAAATAAAAGACTGTATATGTTATCCTGTCCAACTTGGACTTGAACTTGCAATTACGTCAGTTTTGAAAAGAGACCATACAAATCAAACCAGTCCCAATAAACGAAGTCGCGGATCAAGAAAGTTTGCTGAAAGCTTAACAGATTTAGAAGTGAAAGGATGCAAAAAGATGAAAATAAAACGAATGCGAAAATTCAAAATATAGCGGAAAATAAAAAACCAAGAAAAGGGAAAATGAAAGATATCTGAAATGTCAAGTTCATCCGAAAGTGATGTTAGTCTGCATTTGGAAAGTGAAGATGAAAGGGACGATTTTGTAGCCTCTGAAGAGAAACATAATATAATACAGAATCTTAATGATAACTACATTTCTGAAACTGCTGAAGTTCGCGAATTAGTTTCCCAACAAGACACAGTTGATTTACGCCATAGACCATTACAAGATGTACCGGAGTTGCACCCAAAATATAATAATATACAGACAAGGTCAGTTGTTGCCGTAGGAACTTGGATATTAGCCAAACACTAAAAAAGATATAGTACACTATGTAGGCAGAGTATTAAGCATATGTGACAATAATGTTAAAATTGATTTTTTACGAAAAAAATATGTATTTTATGTATCCTGATGTTCAGGATAAATATCTTATCGCCTTAGCTGATGTTAAAAAAGTATTGGATAACCCAACCATTCAAAGAGGAAAGCATTTCTTCAAAGTAGACTTAAAATCTGGAATATTACTGTTGTAGACAGTTGCGAACTCATTGCAGTTGGCGTTTGCGGATCCATTCGGCTGCTCCACGGAAAAACACAGGATCCAACATTTTTGTCATAATTGAGATTTTGATTCGTGTGCACTTACTGCGTTCTTCCGCAACTTTTGAGCTGACTTTGAGCATCCTATCCCAAATATTACGGGAATTGCGAAGTGACATTACACAGTATCTGCACTCTTTTATTTATTTCCCACCAACAAACACAGTAACCAACATGTGCCAATGTAAAACCAAGTAAGTGGCAGTTACTGTGTTTTTCCTGCCATCTTTTGAGATTTCGTTCAACAAGAATAGTGTTAACAAACACAGTATCTAGCATGCACTTGGTTTTACCGTGGTTAATTTTTAAAACATAACCTCGAATTTTATCACTAGCGTCGGTGTAGTTTAAGATTGAAGATGTGTGAAGCAGCTACTCCAGCAGCTCTTTCTCGTGGTCGACGTATGTTGGCATTGTTAAATATAAAAGCTTCTTGCCCGAGGTAAGTGATATAATTCACCATGAACGTTTATAAACAATAATTAGATTGGTGTTACAGAAATAAATATGTTTATGTATTAATCTGTACTGGAATAAACCATATTATTATTATTCTTATTATACCTACAAACTAGGTACGCTGTTTAGTTTTATATTGTAAATTTTTTTATCAACTCTATAGTGGCGGCGGAACAGAAGAAGGCACAGGGGGCATCATTGCCCCCTTCTCAAACGCCACTATGAATCCGTTTTCTTCATAAACGCTTGATAGAAACACTTGTTTGCAATGCGTATATCAATTGTATTTCTACGTCTAATATATTATACCTTTGCCTTCATTACTTTCGAAAAATATTTCGCTATCACTGACTATCTGAAGATTTGGACCAAACCTATAACGAAAATTTAGTTTATAGGAATTTCGTAATTTAATTTTGAAGTTCATAGGGGTACTTAGAGGGAGTAGTGTTGATAAGGGGTTCCAATAATTAAGAAACACATTACAGATGAAAATGGGATATTATTGACTATTCAATTCACCTGTCATCTGTCAAAAAGTAACCAATGAAAATCCAGAATTCTGACGTTTCTTGACTAATCAAAAAAATATCAGTGGATATATCTTCCTAGAAGGTATTCAAGTGACTATTTTTAACAAATGCTATTTTTATTAGAAAAAGTCAATATTAGTGTTCTGTTACTATAGAAATTGCGTAGTTTGTTGCTAGATTTACTGAAAACTAATTTGAATAAGTAGTTTGGTTCATTAAATAGTCGCTCGAATACCATTCTTAGTAAAAGTTAAGTAGATTATTTTTGCGGTGGTATCACTACTTATGTCCATTGCGCTTTGGATTAGGACTCGTGCTATCGCACTCGTCCTAATCGTACCAAAGCGCAATGGACATTCGTGACACCACCGCAAAAATAGTCGACATAACTTTGACTACTCATGGTTTTATAAGTGAAAATTTTTTGGCCAATGTGTGTGATGTCTTACAGAATATTATCTTGACGGCCAGCAGCGACAAATTAATTTATTTCTGTAGAACCTGAATAACTTGATATGAATTAGGTAGAAGCAATTAGCGCAATGGATAGTTAATTACGCAGACGCCTTCCCACGCTAAAATTCGCATCTGTCCTGCACCCGAACCCGATGCCCGCGCCCAAACTATCAGAAAACATCATAAACTTTAAGCTTTACTCAAAGAAGAAATTGGCTAGGAAAAAATGTACATAGTGTTGATGTTAAACATCGAACTGTAAAGGAGGGTCGAACCAACTATAAAAAAAAATGCACCCGATTGGTTTTCCTTCCCAGAGCTGACAAGAGCATGAACGTATGCCGTAAATCTATGCTCAATACTTTAGGATACACCAACGATTCAGTAATTACGGAATTATGCTCAGCAGTAAAGATGGCTCCATTGTCTGCTTTGAAAGACAATAGAGGAACATATAACAAACCGAAATGCAATCGCGACATTATAAAGCAGCATATAGAAAGTTACCATCCCTGTGTGAGTCACTATCGGCGGTATAACTCGCCAAATATTAGATACCTTCCTCGAGAACTTACAATTAAATCCATGTTTGAAGATTTTCACAGTAAACATCCCAATTTGTGTAAAAAAGAAGTTTACAGAAGTACCCTGAAAGAAATGCATATTTTACTATGCATGCCCAAGTCGGATAAATGTGGATATTGCGAGGTTTTTCACATGCAAAAGGACGACGCCAATAAAAACGGAACCATTTTGCCTCAAGATATTCTGGAGCAGTGGAATTTACACATAGAGAAGGCAAACAAAGCGCAGGCTCAATATAAAGAGGATGCAAAGATTCCGATAACTGCAGATATAAGAGTTTATTCTATGGATCTTGAAAAGTCCTACTTCCTCCCATCATGCCAGGCCATAAAAGACAGTTTTTTTACGAGTCGACTTGTGGTCTTTAAAACGTTTGCCTCACTTAATAAAAATACCATCGCCAAAAATTATTGTGCTTTATGGCATTACGCTATCGCAGGCAGAAAAGCGGCAAATATAGTGACTTCAATTTTTGCAATCATGACTCAAGAGCGAGATGTCAAAAAATTTATCTTTTGGGCAGACAATTGTTCGGCCCAGCATAAAAATTGGATTTTATTTACGGCCTTAGCAATCCTAGTTAATCAAGCTTCTGGGCCTAATGATGTGACAATAAAATTTTTGACCAAAGGTCATACCCATATGTCGGCTGATGGCGTTCATGGTAATATACAAAAACGCATAAGCAGAGAGGAAAATGTGTATGATTATGAAGATTTTCAAAAACTGGTACTATCCTCCAGAAAAAACCTATATGTTGTGAATGTCATCATATTCCATAAATGGGAAAAAAGAAGAGGTCTACAACTACTCGAAAAAACAATGATAATCTGAAGAATATATCTTTAAACTCAATAGTGGAAGGCAACTTTGCTTCCGGATCGCGAAATCTGAAGTATAAGACTGGTTTTGATGAGGATTATATCGAGCTCAATTTCCTACAAAAAAATTTAACGTAACTGATTTTCCAACTTTAATTGAGGGACACCGTGGAATACCTGGAGAAAAAAAACAATACTTCAAGTTCTGGTTCCAAAAATGCCCGAAAACAGAAAAGTGTTTTGGCAAAATCTCACTGTTACCGATTCTGTACAAGATTTGGTTACAAATTTAGACAATAACAATGAAGATGTAGAATAGTACTTAATCGTTTCATACATTGTTCTTATACTATTATTATGTTCAAAAAATTAATTGAGAAGTTTAATAATAAATAATAAACATATTTTCAAAGATACTGTGTCCATTACCTGTCACCTGTACTGCTGATTAACCATTTCAAAACCCAGTATGTGCCTGAAATATAACTTACAATTGAAATATTACAAATCTTCTTATGTCACAACAATTCAACCCGCACCAATATTACAAATACGTTAAACATGTTTTTTCTTAATTTCTGGCCACTCGACATTTTTTCACTTACTGTGTTTTTCCGTGGAGCAGCCGCACTGCCTATTTGGTCGGTAATGTAGAATTCCTTTTTGTATACTTACTCGTTCAAGTACAAGCTCTGTTAGTGCAGTTGTAAACGTTTAATATGTGTTCATTTTAATTAAATGTGTTTTAATTATCCAATTATTCTTTCTTTCACCGTTCCCCTACAACAGGTTATGGGCTCAAAGTACGTATTGCATTGAAAGGAAGTGTACCGGGATCCGTGTTAAATTCCATTTCCTTGAATTGAAAGTGAAAAATATTCCGTGCACCGAGTAGCAAAATGGCAGACGAAGAACTGCAAGATTACGTTCTCAAATGGAAAAATTACAGCAGAATTTAGATAAGATAACAAGTGCAAGATCGCGTCAAATTGTAACCACCATTGCTCACACATCACATTCCGTGGGAGGACTTCCAGAAGATAAGCACCTGGACGGTCACTCGAATTTTGGTGAGTGGAAATTTTGGATGAAAAATTTCTTAATTGATTCAACTGTGGAGCTGCGTCGAACCTACAGAGAATAATACGGTGGATCCGGACCTAGATCGCCGTGCCTTAGCTAAAATCAATTTATCCATAAAATCCCATATCGCCCCAGTTACGAGAAAGTCGCAAACAGCGAAGGCATGGAATGAACTCTCAAAACTGTACGAGGACAATGGTGCCGTAACGGTTGTAGGATTACTGTCCAGCATTCTAGAACTAAAATATGAGGACAGCACTTCTATGGAGGACTTTATCAACAAATTTCTGAAAATAACCGAACAGTTGGAAAATGCAGACGAACCCCTGAAAGACAGTGTTACTGGAGATTCATCCTGGCAAAATTACCGACCGAATTCAAACCTCTAGTCCTCGGAATCAGAGGTTCCAATCAAGACACAACCGTAAATTTTGTGAAAATCCTTCTACTTCAACAGGATATCACGTCGAACACCAAGAAGTGCGAGAATTCAGCACTATCTGTAAGCAACAAAAATACTACCGGAGTCCGCTGTTATAATTGCAATAGTCGAGGCCACAAATCAAACCAGTGCAAGAAACCACAGAAGAAGGACAAACAAGGAAATAAGCCAGCAAGTAAGTCGAAACCGACAACTTCTACAGCAGGATCCTGTTTTCTAGTTCATGAAAAACCTGTCCTAAATGAGAACAACTGCTACATTGAATCAGGTGCTACAATCCATCTGACAAAAGGGTTGCACGAGACGTTTGAGCCGAACAATTCTCACTCCATTCGCATGGCTAATGGGGAAACTGTGACTAACTCTGGAACTGGTAAGATTGCCATACCTCTGGCAACCAACAATACTCTAATTGTTGAAAATGTTGCATGCGTGCCTGACTTAAAGTTAAATTTATTAAGAGTTTTTCCGTCATTTATGATAATCGACAATGTAAAATTGTAAAGGGTGCTGTGAAAGTTGAAAACTGTAACGTTTTGGAAACGGGGACTCTAACAAACTGACTCTATCAGTTAGATTGTGCTTCCGACAAGGAGATTGTTAATGTGGCTGTACGTAACACAAACAATATCGCTCTATGGCATAAGCGGTTAGGGCATTCACACCAAAATTCAATGTTTAAGTTAAAATCTCTGAGTGATGAACTGTCACTTACCGAAAATACAAACATGAAGTGTGAAAGCTGCATTAAGGGAAAAGCTCACCGCAACCCATTTCCGAAACATGCAGATTGGCGAGCATCATATGTACTATTGGGTTTGGTTCACTCCGATTTATGTGGACCCATGTCTGTTAAATCCAAAGGTGATTCCCGTTCCACGTTGACATTTGTTGATTTTTTGCGTCGGTGCTTTACATATTTCTTGCGGTAAAAAAATGAAGTTTTTGAACACTTTGTGGACTTTGTGAACTTCACAGAAAATCAGACTGGCCAGCGTTTAAAGTGTCTGCGATAATGAAACCGAGTATATAAACAAACAAATGCACAAATATCTGCGAGAGAAGGGCATTCATCATGAACGGACTGTACCGGAAGCTCCAAACCAAAATGGCGTCGCTGAAAGAATGAACAGAACTCTGCTGGAATGTGCCAGAACGATGCTGTTCGCCTCAAACTTGCACACTACCTTTTGGGCGGAAGCTATAAATACAGCTACTTATATTCGGAATCGTTGCCCAAGTCGAGCACTGGAAAACTCAACACCAGAAGGAGTATGGAGTGGAGAACGTCCCAACCTCAGCCATTTACGCACATTTGGTTGGAAAGTATTCATTCATGTTCCGGACTCCAAACCAACGAAACTAGAACCAAAAGCATTGGAAGAAATCTTCTTGGGCTACAGCGAGCAAACCAAAAGCTACAGGATATACAATCCCAGAACCAGGAAGTACCGATTAGCTCGTGACGTTATATTTTTCTAAGATCAGATGGGTTCCTTGTCCGAATCTCTGAGTGGTGATTCATTGTCGAATGAAACGTCAGTTCCATACATTACTGAAACACACATGATATCTACAACACCACCAAGAGATGAAACAAATTGTTCACACTATTTAACTAATTTGTTAGTTTGGCTTTATAACTAAAGTTTAATGTAGGTATTCGTTTTAAGTTGTTAATAAAATATGCAGATTTTTAAAAATTAATCATTGTTACCCAACATAACGTCAAAACAATAATCGGTAAAATCTTGCACAAAATGTGAATAAAATAACAAGGTGCAGTTAGATATTTTCAACACTTCCTCTAGCTTTTACCCGCGACTTCGTTCGCGCGAGGTTCGTTATTTGTGTATTAAATAATGACTAATTATTTTCTGTCATCCCATCCCATCCCATCCCATCCTATCCCCGTCCCCGTCCCTTTCTCCGTCCCCGTCTCCGTACCGTCCCATTCCGTCCCGTCCCGTCCCGTCCCGTCCCGTTCCGTCCCGTCTCGTCCAGTCCCGCCTCTCCCCTTCCCTTTCCGTCCCGTCCCGTCTCGTTCCTTTTCGTCCCGTCCCTTCCTTTTCCGTCCAGTCCCTTCCTGTTCAGTCCCTTCCCGTCCAGTCCCGTACCTTCCCGTCCCGTCCCGTCCCGTCCCTTCCCCTTCCATCCCATTCCTTTCCGTATCATCCCGTTCCGCCCCGCCCCGCCCCGTCTCGACCCTTCCCGTCCCGTCCCGCCCCTTTTTTCTCCCGTCCAGTCCCTCCCTTCCCGTCCCGTCCCGCCCCTCCCCTTCCATCCCATCCCCTCCCCTTCCATCCCATCCTTTTCTTTCCCTTTCCGTCCCGCCCCGCCCCGTCCCTTTCCTTCCCGTCCCGCTCAGTCCCGTCCCGTCCAGTCCGTCCCGTTCCGTCCAGTACGTCCCGTTCCGTCCAGTCTAGTCCCGTCCCGTCCCGTTTCTTCCCTTATGTCATGTTCACCGTCTTGGACTTAAAAATAAATGTAATTTTCGCAATCAACGTCCCAAAAAACCTCAATAACGACACCCATATCGATTTTTAGGCTTACTTACCCCATTTCACCCCCTAAGGGGTTGATTTTCGGAAAATCACGAAATACGTGTTTGATTATTTGTTTTTAGGAGTACTCCTACGAAGTTTCAAGTCGAAATGTCTATTTAATATTATTTCTCCATACAAAATTGGAACCCCCATTTTACCCCGTTAGGGGTTGAATTTCGAAATATCCTTCCTTATTCCTTGTATACATCATAAAGGGAACCTCTGTGCAAAATTTCAGCTTTCTAGGTCCAAGGGTTTGGGCTGGGCGTTGATGAGTGAGTGAGTGAGTCAGTCAGGACTTTTAGAAATATATTGATATATAGCCCCTATTAAGAAAACTATGCCTTCAAAGTATTTCTTTTATATTTCAATGATATTTAATATAATCAAGACCTCTTATCTCTTTGGGCTGGGTTCATCAAATCTAGTATGCTATTTACTGTAGCAATGAAACTTTATAATCTCAAATTCTTTGAATTAATTTAATGTTTAAATGTCAAAGTTTACTTTTCAAATTTTCTACACTAAGGTATACTGACACTTGTGCTTTTACATTTGACGTTTACTATTTACTGACTTTTCTCGATAATTATTGCTTCAGTTTTTGTTAATTACTTTCAAAATTGACAGTATTCAAAACTTCAATGTCAACTTAATCTAACAAACCTTCTATTGCTTATGTCCTTACCACGAACAACACTCACCACTAACGCCTTTCTTGAACAGATTACAACATCCAAAACACCCAACAGCTAACCCTTTCTTGGTCCTGTCAACTGATGCAAGCTCCAAACTCCTGCTTCTACTAGTGTCAGACGTCACAACAAGCTCCTACGTTTAGCCCTGCAAGTTACTGAAAAAGAATACTTTTCCTAGCTGCTACTGCTCTTTCTGGTACAACCATCACAGCTATTGGCTCCTCTTGTATGCCTGTACCATCAATCCAATTCCCGTCAACATCCTACTTGCTCGTTCACGTCCAAACAACTCATCTGCCTCCAAAAACCTCGTCCTGGTTACTGCTGCAGTCCACAATCCTGCTATCTGGTACTGGCAACCCCCTAAATCTGCTCTTCACACGATCTATTATCCTGGTAAGTTACTCTCCTTATGTTATATTTTCAAATATTAACTTTGTCCCATTTATTTCAAGTACGCTGACGGCTCAAACTCGATGTACTAAGTATCGATCCAATTCTTCACACAACCAATATGAAATTACTTCTTATTATTTGTAGTTTAATACAATAAATCCATTTTCCATCGATGATTATTAATTTTTGTAAACCAATATTACAATAACTGTTTTTCTTTGCTTTTTGTGTTACTATTCACAATACCATATTTTATTTAAATAATTTATGCAGAAATTCCATTTAATTTTCAATATTTAATTTTCCATAAATTTTATTACATCTGCATTTATGAGTACTTATTTGGTAACTGTTTTTATAAACAATTTTTTTTTATCTACTAGTAACCATTATTTATGCACACTATTTAATTAATTTAAATAATAATAACAATACATCATTTTCTTAACAAACACAATTGTCGATGTAACCTTAGTTCGAATTTAATTTCCTTAATTATTAATTTCAATGCATTCAAATCAGTCTACCAGTATTTTATGAATCCCAATGAATAATGCAACCAGAGTTGATTTTCATCAATTAATGTTAAAATTTTATATCTATTAAGACTCAATTTCTTTAACTGTCCAAATTTATTCGTTCAATTTTCAACATTCCTTTATTATGATCTCTGTCCATATCATGTATCATAACAATATATAAGATAAATAAATAAAATAAAAGTTACAAAGCCCGACTGGCAGCCCGAGGATGTTCGCAGAAACGTGGTGCAGATTATGATGAAACATTTTCTCCAGTTATCCGCTCCAGCTCCATCCGCACCTTAATCGCGGTTGCCGTTCAACAGGAATTATCCGTGAACCATATGGATGTCACCACAGCATTTCTGCATCCAGAGCTCGCAGAAGAAATTTATGTCAAGCTCCCTGACGGTCAAATTTGCCGCTTGTTGAAATCTGTATATGGCCCAAAGCAGGCAAGTCGAGTATGGTACCTAGAAGTAGATACAGTACTTAAGACATTAAATTTCACACCGTCATGGCATGATTCCTGCGTCTATGTGCGACTCCAGGCGGGGGACCTGTTAGTAGTTGGAGTCTATGTCAACGACCTTTTGATCCTGAGTAACAACGATAAATCCAAAAATTGGTTAAAAACCAAATTAACTGAAACTTTCTGTATGAAGGACTTGGGACCCCTGAACCACTGTCTGGGTATCCGCGTAACAAAACTGAATGACGACATCATTTTGGACCAAGAGAATTACCTGAGACATGTTCTTGACAGATTCAACATGAGTGAATGCAAATCGACCCCAACACCTTTGGATCCCAACACAAAATTATCAAAAGAAATGGGACCAAAAACTGTTGAGGAGAAGGAAGAGATGAGCAGTGTCAGGGGCGGATCTACGGGGGGGGGGGCTTAGGGGGCTGAAGCCCCCCCCCCCATGACTGTAATTATCTACGTATGTAATTTTTACAAAAAATAACTACGCATCTAGCATTTAGCTGTCAAAAAACATTTATTGATAATGATTTACTCTCTCGCTATTTTGTGGTCAGTAAATAATTGAATATAAATGTTCAGAATCGCTGGAATATACGGATCGGAGTAATGTGCAGATGGCAGTTGCTAGAAGTGGGAGTTTTGAGTTTCTGTCGCCCTATCGCTAATTGCTCTCAGACGGGGTGCATGTTACCCCAGCTCGTCTCGGTCAATTTCATTCGAGTTCGACCACCTCGATGTTCCACTTTGTTTTGTAAGTGAAGTTACGGGATACGTTACGTAGTGATTGCGACAAGTGCATTGTATATTTAATGTGTTTCGACGTTGTATAAAAGAAAAAATGAAGAGAACTATTTTAGACTTTTTTAAAGGAGATTCTTCAGCAAGTAATGTTGGTTTAAACAGTTCTAAGAAAGTTAAAATAGCAACGAATGAAATGCAAGGCGATACTTCTGAAACCAGCACAGTTAGAACTAAAGCCCATTCTCAATGTGCTCAAACTCAAGTAAGTTACTACATCTGTTCTGTGGACACATGCATTAAGGACGTAAGTAAAAATATCTAATTTTACAGGAGACAAAAAACATTCTAGTTCACTGCATTTCCTGAATAATGAGCACAGGTTCTGATTTCGTACTTAAGGGGGATAATTACTGATTTTTATGGGTTTTTAATTTGACTTATTCTCTTAGTGCATTGTTGCGTAAATAATTATTAGCTTTAAGGATATAAGTTGACATAATTATGCCCTTTTTGCTAATGTGAGAAATTAAGAACACCGAAAACTGAATAAAAACATGTATTATTTCAATCGCTCCGAGCCGACCTCGGTTTACAGCTTCTAAAACATATAACAAACAATCTAAAACATTTCTTAAGTGTCACTTAACAGGAAACTGACCATTGGCATATTTGGGCTAGATTTAACAAAGACCTGTCTGACGACAAAAGAGACCCAACCCAAAGGCTCTTAAAGCTAAGGGTTGAGTTATTTATGGGTCTGTACTACTGGACGTACGAAAATCCCATTGTACACAATACAATCGCCCATAATATACAAATAAGCTAAAAGCTCTTAAATACTATAACACTAATATAATAAATTGTTGTGTAAGTTTATTAATAAATATTTAATTTGGTAATAAGTGTACTTATCTATTCTCTTTTTTTTCCTTTCCGGAAAAGGATATAAGTACATTGGAATTCAAATAATATGCTAACTGTCGCCACGCTGTAAGGGGCTAAGTAAACTTATGCTTTTTTAGTGTAAGCCGTTATTTTAAAAAGTTAAGAAAAGAGATTAATAAAAAGAGAACAAGTTAGTGTACTTATATTGTTAAAGAGCTACGTCATTTTAAACATTTTATGAGTAAGTCGACTTATGTCTTTAAAGTTGCTATACTTAATAAATATTATGAAAAGTTTATTGTTTTATGGACTATGTATACATTGTATACCTATACCTTATATCTTTTAGTTTAATCGATTTTTGTTCTTTATATTTTACGCAGGCCGCAGGCTTATATCCTTCTAGAAAAACATGTAGTACCCGATTAGGAATCGAATACTACAAAAAAGGCATTTTTTCTACTCCTATCTTTAAAATTCCATTTATGGTATATGTTTCCATGACGCTAAGTAATCTTTTAAACACACCTTCACAAGCCGTGGGTTCGTGCGTTTTAGTCACGGACTGAACTTTTTAATGGCAAAAATCAAGTTAGTTTTCAACTTCAACAGTCAACGTTGAAGTTTGTCAAGCATAATTTAACCTAACATAATTTTCAAAATCTTAATGAAATAATGTTATATTGTCTAAATTTGTGGTCGTAGAAAAAGTATAGTATGCAACTCGTTTTATAAACTTATTAGTCACTCATTTTATTAAACACTCGCTCCACTATGCTTCGCTCGTGATTAATAAAATTCGTGACTAAAATGACGTTTATAAAACTTGATACATAATATACTATTATGCATAAGTACTTATGCCCTTAAACCATGTGTCCACAGACTTATTACGTTTTAAAATATATTTTTGTATACGACAAACTATTGTAGGAAGTTAATCAAGCACAACAGTTTTATGATATTGGACACGCTGTAGGGAAAGTCCTAGATGACTCCCAAAAATTAAAATTTCTGAGAGAGACCTGGAAGCCTGATAAAAGTTATGTTTTTCCAATTCAAGAAGAAGGAAAACAGATGCGAAAATTCCAGTATGAGTGGCTTGAGCAACATCAGTGGCTTGCTTACAGCGACTATAAAAAAGGTGCATTTTGCAAAATTTGTGTGTTATTCGCACCTTTTGGAGCAGGCATTGGTAGTCAGGTAGTCACAAAAATTTAATGCGTGTGGTAGGCACTTATTTAATAAATAATATTTTTCATTTGCAGGCACTTGGATCTTTGGTTAAAGAACCGTTGTCTAAATACAAGAAGGCACTTGCTGCTTTTCGTGGACACGAAAGTACAAAATATCACGAATTTTCATCCAAAAAAGCATCTAATTTTACTAAGACTACACTTTCTGAAACAACTGTTAGCATTGCACTACAGCTTGATAAGAAAAAAGCAGCAATCGTGGAAGCTAATAGAAAACGTTTGAGACCTATAATTAAATCTATATTATTTTGCGCACAAAATAATTTGCCATTAAGAGGTCACAGAGACGATGGCGAGTTAATTATTTCTAGTAATCCCTCTAAAATTGGAGCAGACAATTGCGGAGTTTTTAGAAATCTTTTAAAATTTCGTGTTGATGCCGGAGATCACAATCTGAAGACGCATTTAGAGACATCTGGGAAAAATTGTACCATGATAAGCAAAACAATTCAAAATGAAATCGTTCACTCAATTGGTAAAGTTGTGAAAACCGCAATAGTTCAAAATATCAAGAAATCGAAATATTTTTCTATACTTTGCGACGAAACAACCGACATTAGTAATAAAGAACAAATGACGTTTTGTGTACGATATTTGAATTGTGAAGACTGCATTATAGAAGAAGAATTTTTGGGATTTATTGAGTTAAAATCAACCACCGGGCAAGATATTAAAGAAGTTATTAGTAAAGAGCTACGCCAGTTGGGCCTTTCTTTTGAAAATCTGCGCGGACAAGGCTATGACGGAGGTGGTAATATGGCTGGCAAGTTTAATGGAGTTCAGGCATTGATAAAAGCGGAGCAACCTTTGGCATTATATACACATTGCTTTAGCCATTGCCTTAATTTATGTATTTCGAAAAGTTGCGAAATTACGATTATTCGAAACATGATGGGTATAGTCGGTTCAATATCCACATTTTTATCAGCATCAGCTAAGCGAGCATCAGCTTTAGAACAAACAATTTCAAATGCAGCCATTAATGAAACAAAAAAGAAGAAACTAAAGGCACTTTGTCAAACTAGATGGATCGAAAGACATGAAAGCATTATCACATTTAAACAACTTCTTGCACCTATTGCTACAACCCTGGAAGATCTAGAAGGCGATAAGTCTAGCAAAGCGTCAATGTTTAGTGCTGCAATTAAACGAAGCGATTTTATAATAGCCATGGAAGTGTCAGCTTTTCTCTTATCTCATACATTGTCCTTAAGCAAGTTCTTGCAGAGTCCACAACAAGATCTTTCAACTGCGTTTAAACATTTAAATAATGTTAAAACTGTGTTTCAAAATATAAGAGAAAAAGCAGATTCTGAATTTAATCTGCTGTTTAAGCAATCATGCGAAACAGCTGTTGAAATAGGAACAACTATTTCAATACCACGAATTTGTCAACGTCAAACACAGAGAAATAATATGGAAGCAACTACGGTAGAAGATTACTATAGAAAAGTGATATTTATACCATTTGTTGACCATATTTCTTTTGAGTTAAAAACACGTTTTGAAGGCTTATTAGATGTTCTTCCAATCGAAGGCCTGATTCCAGCAAACCTAAATAAGTACAAAGACGAAGACATTCTTAAAGCATTAAACATGTATGACCAAGACTTACCTGGTTCGATTTTAGAAGTTTCGTCAGAATTGAGACTGTGGAGACACAGGTGGGAAGATGTTAGTAACAGTGTTCCTTCTAATGCTGTTGATACATTAAAAGGAATCGACAGTTTATTTTTCCCAAACATTAAAATCGTTCTTCACATCTTCGCAGTTTTGCCCGTAACTACAGCTACTGCAGAACGAAGCTTTTCAGCGTTAAAAAGATTAAAAACTTATCTGCGGAATACTATGGGCGAAGAACGATTGAATGGTTTGGCTCTGGTAAACATTAATAAGAGTAGAGGTGGATATAGACCACGTCATAAATGACTTTTGTACCACCAAGCATCGGCGACTCGAACTGTCAAATTGGTCGAATGCCGTTTAATATCTCTTGACATATGTTTTTTTAATAAATTGTACCTATGTACTTCACCTCTAAATTAGGCTAATATTTTGTAGTTTTTTTAATTAAAGAAAATGCTTAAAATAATGCAGTTTTAGCCCCCCCCCCTTGATTAGGTCCTAGATCCGCCACTGAGCAGTGTGCCCTATAAGGAAGCCATTGGAAGCATAATGTACGTTGCCTACGGAACTAGACCTGACGTAGCATTTGCTGGGATGCTCAGCCGATTCAGTGAGAATCCAGGCCGTACACATTGGTCTGCTGTAAAGAGCCTGTTCAGATGCATAAAAGGATCGATTTCATGGGGGCTAAAATTCAGTAAGAATAATTATGAGCCTTATGGTTATAGTGATTCAGACTGGGCTGGCTGACCAGACGATCGCAAATCAACTACAGGACATGCATTCATTTTTTCCAATGCTGCCGTTTCCTGTAGCACCACGAAACAGCCCACTGTTGCTTTATCGTCGACAGAAGCTGAAT
Organism: Agriotes lineatus; assembly: GCA_940337035.1. Taxonomy (NCBI): domain Eukaryota; kingdom Metazoa; phylum Arthropoda; class Insecta; order Coleoptera; family Elateridae; genus Agriotes; species Agriotes lineatus. The sequence goes on along the minus strand of CALNHX010002413.1, from coordinate 108,093 downwards.
ACATGGCCCTGAGTGCAGCTTCTCAAGAAGCTATTTGGCTACGAGGCTTTCTTTCAGAATTAAACGTCGACAACGATCTTGTGTAATAACAAGGGAGTAATGAAGATCGCAAAGAACTTGAAGTCCAGCTCCAGAACCAAACACATTGATATAATACATCATTTTGTGAGGCAGTGCATTGAAACTGAACAAATTGATTTGAATTATTGTGATACTAAAAATATAGTATTTTAACCAAAGGACTTGCGTCTGAGTTACAATTAAAACATTGTGCAGGATTAGGCTTAGTCGATAAAAATGTAGTATGCAAGTAGTATTAAGTTCCTTTTTAGTTGTCCGCATTTGAGGCGGGGTGTTGTAGACAGTTGCAAACTCGTTGCCGTTGGCGGATCCACTGCCTATTTGGTCGTTAATGTAGTATTCCTTTTGTATACTTACTCGTTCAAGTACAAGCTCAGTTAGTGCATTTGTAAACGTTTAATATGTGTTCATTTTAATTAAATGTGTGTTAATTATGCAATTATTCTTTCTTTCACCGTTCCCCTACAACAAAGAGAAAGTAGAAACATGAGAGGCTTTAATCCAACGAATTTTTAACGCTGCAGCACAAATAAAAGACAGCCATGCTAAGGTAATGAATGGAACGCGTGGTATTCACCTGCGTGCGGCTAAATGCATTGAAGCAGGAGGTGGAATTTTTGATCATCTATGACTACGTTCTTTTAAATTATTGGTCTGCAGTCATTTATTTTGTTATATTTGATGTCATAGAAATAAAAATTATTTAATATTAATTTAGTTTGAAATGTGTATAGCTCAATAAATACTGAGAATAGGACACATGTTCATTGGAACTTTTTTACTTGAAATGATCTCAAAAACATGCTCTTAAGTGCCGGGAGAACTTCGCGAGATACTCTGTATAACTGCGACGAGACGTCGTTCTGTAGTGACCCGACTAAAACAAAAGCAGTTGGAGCGATTGACATTACCACCCAGCGCAAAACGTTTTCCTCTGGTCGAGACAATACAAATGTTCTACTTGCCTGTTCTGCAAGAGGTAAGAAGCTGTGTATTTAAGGGCAAATGGGTCATGGAAGAAGATCCATCTCAAATAGCAGCAGCTGCTTCTGCAAGAGGTTGGATGGAAACAACTCTCTTCACTAACTGGTTCTGTCAGATTTTTCTGAAAAATATCGGACAAGAACGACCCGTGATCTATGATGGTCATACGATCCACATATCGACGGAATTGATCAATTTAGCGAAACAAAACGATATCACGATCACGAAGTGGTCGCCACATACTACACATATTCTATAACCCCTAGACGTGGCAGTTTTCAAAAGTTTAAAAAGTATATGGGACGCACAATTATGGAAGTGGCAACGCAAAAATCCTAGGAAAAAATTCCAAAACCTGAATTCTGCAGAATGTTAAATGAGATCTTCGCAGAAATGCCACTTTTTTTTTATCTCATTTATTAGCAATCAGAATATTATATTACATACATACATATGCAGATATTCTATAAGCTAATGTGTTGGCTATATACATGGCATGGAAAGAATAACACCCAATGGAGTTATCTTACAATAGTAATATATTTATGATAGTCGTCTAGGTTGCTATATCTATCGGCCATATCCGTTGAAGTCGTCTTTGGTATGTATTATCCGCTAGCGGTTGTATAGTCGTATTTGGGTGAGTTTCAAGTTTGCGTATGTGGTTATTAGCGTATTTGGTAATGACCTCTCTGATGTACGGTACTTTCAGATCGTGATGAAGTGTCTGATTTGATACATACCACGGAGCATCTACTATCGCGCGCAAGCTTTTAGACTGAAATCGCTGCAGTATATCCACATTTGACGAACTGGAGCAGCTCCACAGTTCGACTCCATAGGTCCATATGGGTTTAATAACTGTTTTGTAAATGAGTAATTTATTTTCAGTGGCGAGATTAGATTTTCTACCCAAGAGCCAGTAAAGTTTTTTAAATTTGATGTCCATTTCTTGCCTTTTCTTGGTTATGTGCCCTTTCCAAGTAAGTCGTTGGTCCAAGTGCATTCCCAGATATTTTACTTGTCTGGATTGTGGGACTTCGATACCGTTCATTACTATCGGTGGGCATAGTTGTCGCCGTAGTGTAAATGCAGAAATGCCACCAGAAAATATAATTCATGGATTTGCAGCGACTGGTATATATGTATATTATAATTCCTTGCAAGGTCCCAATCGCGATGCTATTCCCACAACTGTTTTTAAGGCGACTGATTTACAAACATATAGATCACAGCACTTAAATCAACAGAATAATGAAGCCAATCCTCAAAATCCTGCAACATAGAGATATTGAAGTTCAACCTCAAAATCCTACCATACAGAGAGATGGAGATCATTATCACAATCCTGCAATTCAGAAAGATGTTGCAATTCAACCTCAAAATCCTACAATCCAAAGGGATTTTGCAGCTCAACATCTAAATAATGTAACCCACGAAGCAGTTCAACCTCGTAATCAGTTACCTATCCAGAGTGGTTCTTCCACATCAAGAACACTAACTTTTGAAGAATTGCTATTGAATTGTTTATCAGCAAATCAAGCTGTAAGAAAAGATGTAAAGCGACAAAGAGTAGCGACAAATTGTGAACTAATAACTAGCAACGAATATTTCGAACAGATAAAAGAAGAGGACCAACGTAATGCAGAATGTTTAAAGCGGAAGCAAGAAGCTGCTGCTCTAAGAGAATGCAAAAAAGCGAAACATAAAAAAACAAGAAAGAACAATGTGAACTCACAGGAGAGCAGTTTTGCAAACGACATGGTCAGACATTTAGATTCTTAGAGACTGACAAAAAATCGAATCTTTCAAAGAACGATCTTGTCCAAAAATTAACCAAATCTGTACAAAGCAAATCTGCCCGTTACAAAGGTAAGATTAGCTTTGAAAAGGATTTGTCCGAGTTCACATTTTTTAATTCTAAAATGTTTTTGCAATGTTTTGTTCAATAGTGTTAATTACGAAAGATATTTTTTTACAATAAATTCGTACAATGGTAGCCTTGATTTCTTTATTCAATTTTAGATACTACATGCTTTTACATCATCATGTAACATCTCTGTAAGCCACTGAATAGATTTGATACATGTTCTTCACTGCACAATATATTGCATTATATGAAGAATAAAGCGAAGAGTTCCAGTTACCCCTTTCCACGGGGTAACTGGATCTTCGAGGTCACATTTTTTAAATATTTTTTTGACAAATGTTGAGCGTTGAATTCGGATTTGTGGGCTACCTCTCCTTTTAGATTAAAGGTATTGGAACTGATTTGCAGCATAGGTTTGGTTATGAAATTAAATGCACAATAACTACTACGCCTCGAATTTGAACTTTCAGAATTTCCCTTAGAAACTGGGTCCACGTTACTCCACCTCACCTAACTATAAGTAATGTTCATACAATATTGTCCCAATAAACCCTAACTTTGCCATAGTATTGATTTTAAATGTGTGTGCCAATGTTGTACCTCTAACGGGCAACATTGACACTGGTTGATGTTTAACCCTAGAATACTAACATATGGTAAAATTGTGACGTTAGCGCCGGTCGAAATCGTATTTTTACGCATTGGAATACGTTCGAATTTGACCGCCGCCAAAACTTCGTCACAAATTGTCCGAAAACATCGCCGAGGCACGAAGAAACAATCGAGGTGCGCAGAGGTCACGAGCCGCCGTCGTCGTTCAGCGCATCCCTGCCTAAAATTCTGCACAAATTACGGCGTATGGTAAGGTATAAATAAGAGGTATCGTACGTTGTGGAGAGGACTTGCATCCAGCGATCCGAACCAGCTTCCTGCCTGGGGCCCAAATCCTGGTCCCGTCCGAGAAACCTTTTGACTTTTAGTCTTAGAACCAATCTTTCCCAGAAATCCCCGAATTCCTGTTAAAGATCAAAGTGGCTCATTGATTTCAATGCCTGTGATCTCCGCCGATCCAATTCAGGAGTTATCTTGTCTAAAATTCAGACGTGGATCATTGTTTATAATTATATGCCTGTCTGGAATTTGGATACGTTTACTCTTCGAAACCGGCGTTGTCTAAAACTCGTACGTGGATCGTTGTATATACGCCTGTTAAGGGTCTTAGACTTCCTCGAAACCGCTTCCCGACAACATTCACGTAATTCATTTAGAAAACATTTTAAAAGCGAGGCCCCCCAGGTCTGTGCATAAACTTGAACCATTTGCGAGGTTAAGTGCCCGCAACGAAACTCCCGTAATTAACGTACCCGTAAAGATTCAGAGCTTCACTCACCTAGAGGAAACTCGTCCTACAGATTTCCCATGCTTTCCACAGTGCCCCAATTCACAGTACATAATCTTCCCGAAATCTAAACCAAAAATTGTGAGGTTAGCTTCAGGCTAGAAGTAATTCGTGTAGCTTAAAGGAGGTTTTACTCACCTTGAATAACGTAATTAGAAAACCCCTAGTTATCACCTAGAAACCCCTGGAATTTTAGTAACAGCTGTAAAACGCAAATTCGGCTGAAAAGTCATTAGTTGACACATGATATTTAATTCTACCGTCTTTTCACTTGTCACACAAGGTTTTGCATCACACGAGGTTTTGCGGGCACTGTAGAATAGCTTCGACGTAATGGGATTACGCCTTACGTCAAGTTCAATCTCAACACCCCCGAAATAAAAGCAAATATAACTTTATTTCTAGCCCACGATAAAGGTAAACAAACTTAAAATAGATTCTGTTTCCAGTTTAGCCGAGTAGAGGACGCTCTCCTAACTACGAGCTTCCTCGTCCTGCCGCCGAGAAAGTACGAGAAGTATCGTGGCTTGTCTAACCCAGTAGGCGCCAGCCTGCCCAAGATACATCGAAATCCAAATCTTTTATTTGAAAATACATGGAATATTTTAGTTATTATTTGAAACTGCAAATAGGTATATAAAATAAACCGCTTTGTTTGATGTGTACTTGATTGTATATTTGAGTTGATCAGACTGAACCCTGGCATCTGCTATCTGGCTGTAAAATTATATGGTGAAAATTTCCTTAACAATGGTAATTATTTATTGCACGAAAATAAGTAAATAATTAGTAAGTTCAGAGTGTTATAAAATTTACGACGGTCGGGTTTTGTCGAATATTTTCGGGTCCTCTGCATAACAAGATAGTCTTGTGGTTTCAGTACCTTCCCAACTAGTCTTGAGTTAGATGCTAGTGTAAGCGGATCTTTGAAATTGTGAGCCGGTAATAGTTATTTTAACAGGTTGTCGTAAATTTTACGACATATTAGTATTACCATTAGTTACGAGCGAAGTGTAAAAATTTACAAATCCTGATTTATTTTATTTTTGGACAAACACGTAAGCAAATTTTATATCCCTATATGTTATTCTTGTAATGATAATCAATTTTTAGTAAAATGTCTTCCAAAAAATCTTTGAACTAAAGTTAAGGTAAAGTCGGGTAACTGGGACCATGGGGTAACGGGAACCTTCGCTCATAGATCTGGTTGTTATTGTAGAATTATATTCTAATTTTCATATTTTGTTAGTTTCAAGTACCGTCAATATGGTACAATAGCCACTACCGCTGAAAATTGACATACCTGCGCAGAATCTGGTATTCTGTCAAATACGTCATTTTTACGGTTGACAACAGCGTGCACCGTAACTAGTGATGGGCTTATTCGAATGAAAAATAACCGGTTATTGAAATAACCTATGTAACTCGGTTTTCGTTCCAAGTATTCGAATGAAAAATAACCTCATGCTGATACGTACTACGCTTTGAATATAAAACCTCTATTCAAAGGTACTACGTGCCATATCTCAACGACCTACGCAGTGCTCAAAATTCTGTAAATATAAATACGTCATAACTCATAAACAAAGCAGGCTGTACTGAAAACACCATTTGGTTATCGCGTAACCTACCTCCTATCATAAAAATATCAAATTCTGGGGACCTGAAACCTGAACGCCTAAAAACTGCAAACGCCTCAAGCTATAAAACAATTTTTTATTTGCTTACATCTCAAAAGGTTCAATACAAGAGGCGGCGCCTTTAACCCGCCCGATCGATAAAGATAAACATTTACCCCTGTACGAAACTAAAGGAAATAAAAAGGTTTAAATTACTAATAGAAAGCCAGTGGAATAACGAAGTTTCTTCATTGGCCATAAAAGATATGGCGGAACAGAAATGGAATAGACCAGTTGCCCTACCATTTACACAGGATGTCATGAAATTTAGAGATTATGTTACCGGAATTGCTGAGAAAAATGTGGAAAGTTTAAAACTAGACCAGACGAACGAAAAAGCTTATAAAATATTAGTGGATGCCACTTTAATACTAACAATTTTATTCAACAAGAGGAGAATTGGAGATGTCCAGTACCTCAGTACTGCTTCATATTTAAAACCACAACCATATCGGGACCAAACTGAATATATTGAAAAATTGTCCGAATCGGAAAAAGTGCTGACAAGAACTTACAAAAGAGTAGTAGCAGGCGGTAAAGGTAGCAGACCCATTATCATTCTATTTCCTAAAAATTTGCAAGAATATATTAATCTTCTATTGGACATCAGATCAAAAACTAAAATAATACCCGAAGAAAATTCTTATTTATTTGCGCATCCGCATGTACGAAACGACTGGATTAGGGCAGATATTGTGATCAAGAAATTTGCAAAATCCTGCAATTTGGAACATCCAGAATTAATCTCATCGAATCGTTTACGGAAACAAGTTGCAACGTTGATGCAAATAATAAATCTGCCAAAAGAAGAATATACCCAATTCGCAAGATTCATGGGGCACACTGAAAAAACCCACCAGGATTATTATGAGTAAGTAACACGAAGTACTGTAATAGCAACAGCATTAGTTTGTTTGAATAGATTAGTGCTTAAACGTTGTTTTTTTAAAGACATTCTATGTATCCCAACATTATATCAAAATTTGTGATCCTATAATACTTTACCTTTTTATTAAAATTTGTAAACCAACATTGTAATTTTATTTGCTCTATATGTTTACAGAATAACCCAAGATGCCTATCAAACAGCAAAGGTGTCTAAATTACTGACTTTATTTGACAAGGGAATGGGTACAGAATATAAAGGAAAGGCACTAGAGGCTATTAATGTAGAACCTAACATGGACATATTAGAAGAGAATGAAGAAGACGAACCACCTATGACGGAAACTACAACATCAATTAAAGAAACGCCAAACATAGAAGAAGAAACCATGGATGAAAGGGCGAATTCACACATTCCACAGAACAACCAAAGAATTAAAAAAGATATCGCCGGCGGAAGAGTTCGTTGGACTCAAAAACAACGATCTGTTGTAAAATCCTATTTTAAAGAACACATTAAATCTAAGAGAGCTCCCAAAAAAGAAGAGTGTCTAAAGCTTATAGCTACAAATACCAATTTATTTAGCAATTTAGATTGGGTAAGAATAAAAACTTTGGTTTACAATAGTTACAGAGATAAAAATTAAAGTTAAAGCTTAATTACATATTATTATTACATATTGCATAATTGCTTAGTATTTTTTATTAATATTATTTTAATTTTTCAGTAGAAACCTATATGTTTAGTTTTACTTATCTGGCAGTATTATATTTTTGCTAGATAAGCTTTATAATACATTCATTTATTTTTTTAAATATTCCTTTTTTTCATGTATTCATAGTGTATAATCTCAACATTCATTAAAATTGTTTAAACATAATATTCAGTGTATTTTTTAAGAAAAAAAACACAACTTTTGTGCCATTTAAAATAAGATAACTTAGCCAAGCTACTTGACAACGTCAAAAAGAGGTTAATTTCAACTAGACATATCAATGTTAATTTTGGAACTGCCAATTACAATTTGTATTTACCTACTTTACAACAGCAAAATTCATTTAGTCATTTCCAAAAATCAAAACCGCTGGAGATGAATTCGTACTAAGTATGAATGAAGATGTTTGTTAGTGTTTCATATGACTAAAATCATAAAAACTTAGAGCATTACTTAAAGCTAGCTTTCATTATTTTTTTAAATCTAAAATGGACAGCTACTATTGCTTGTAGTATTAAAACACTTTATATAAGGTTAAAAAATAAAAGGAAAGTTGTTTCTGATTAGATTAGACTTTTAAGAGATGTTGTATCGGACTTTTTCCACTGTCTCAAGTGTTTTACACACAACGTTTCGGGAGTTTGTGTTCTACTCCCGTCCTCAGGTGAATGAACTCCTGGCTAGTCCTGAGAAGGACTGATTTTTTGTACGTCTTTTCACGTACACTCGGTGCCTACCCCGGGGTTTGAACCCGGGACATCATTCAGAAAACATCTTAGACTTTTAACTTCAGCATCTTTCATTTGAGACTTTAAAATATTCTTATAAATTCGGTCAACTCAGCGTTATCTATAAGTTATCAATTACTGTCGTAATTGTAACTATTTTTTTATGTTAATTTCTTATTTATTAAAATTCGGCGTATAATCTTATTAAATATGCCAAAATTCTCAACATTGTATACATACTACCCAAGCATATCAGTGTCGACAGTAATGGTAATTTTATTATTGATCATTTAATCTAATTCTTTACACTCTTAGCGAAACGTAAGTGTCCTGCTTATGGATGCATTCTACTTTGCTGCATATAACTATAACATAAAAAGTGAAGGTTAATTCTAGTTATATTTGGAGGCACTCTAGTCAATAGAGTCACTGGCGTCAACACAGCAACGTTGCCGCACCACGGAGGCGAAACAGTTGAGCAAATGTGAACATAAAGAAGGAGGCATTGGCTACTATTGCCTGTCCGCTCTGTATAAGTGTATAAAAAAGCCACGCCATCTATATAAATTACCATAAACTTAATTGTATAACCGCAGATAAGGAAACGGCGAAACCGCCTCCAATAGAAATCGTTCAAATTTTGTGTGGGGGGTAAACTCAACGCGGGAATTCATTTTAGCAGGAAAAACGTCGTCGACTCCGATCGGAGGCGGAACGGAGTCCAACTCTTATGTACTGTATAGTGTTTGGAGGCGTATAAGTAATATGCGTACATGTATATATATATATATATATTAATATTACGAAGGTTTTCGCGGTTGATATGTATTAAAGGTAAACATTTCAGGGTGTCATACCGCTTAATAAATTTGAAGATTTCTTCAACTGGTTGAAGAACATCTTGAATGGCGTTTGGGGTTGGACGACGTTTCGACGAAATCACATTCGTCATTTTCAAGTCCTTATAGTCCTGGTTTGGCTTCTAGTTATGCGGCAACACGACGGACTGTCAACTTGATGTACAGCTGACTGAATAGGTTGTTTATCAATTACTGTGGCAACTAGCATCGAGGGAGCTGTACTGCTAGAACGGATGGCTGGTGTTCGCAGAGAATGGCCGGCCGTTGCTTGTAGTAACGTTGGTAACCACGATGCAGGTAATCGGCTTGTGTCGTCGCGGGTGTTCATACAATTCGGACGTTTCACGATTTCGATGGCTTCTCGTATGATGCATGCGTCTTTGTGTTCGACGCTGGCAATGCTCTTGGTGTTGTCGAAATCAATCTTGTGCGAAGTATCCCATATATGATGCACTAGCGATGAAGTGTGTTCCATCTTCTTAACATAATTTTGATGTTCTTCCTTGCGTGCCTTTATTCTCCGGTTGGTGTGGCCTATGTAGCTGCTATCGCAATCCGACACGGTATCTCGTAGACTCCTTGGTTTTCCAAAGGGATGTACTCTTTAGGATTCCTTAGTATGGACTGGATTATTCTATCCGTGGTAAAGGTTGTCCTGATGTTACATTTTCTAAGGATTCTTCCGATTTTCTCTGTCGTGCCTCGGATGTAAGGCAGGTACGCCGTGCCACAAGGTCTCTCCTTTTCTGCGTCTTGCGTTTTGGTCTTCGGTGGTCGGAACGCTTTCCTAATCGCTGCTCTGCCATAACCATTTTGTTCGAATACTCGAGCAAGGGTTGCTAATTCTTGTCTTGTATTCTCCTTGTCGGCTATCCTTCTTGATCTACAAACCAGTGTTGTCAGGACTGATTGTAGTTGAGCAGGGTGGTGGTGTGAATTAGCATTTAGGTAGCGATTGGTGTGCGTGGTCTTCCTATAAACCGTGTGCCCCAATTTTCCATTCTTCTTGGTGATGAGAACGTCTAGGAATGGAAGGTGGTTGTTTTTCTCCAATTCCATCGTAAACTGGATCTTATTATGGATGCTATTGAGATGGGTAAGGAAATCAGCAAGTCGATTCTTACCATGACCCCATATGGCAAAAACATCATCGACATACCGTCGTCCAACCCCAAACGCCATTCAAGATGTTCTTCAACCAGTTGAAGAAATCTTCAAATTTATTAAGCGGTATGACACCCTGAAATGTTTACCTTTAATACATATCAACCGCGAAAACCTTCGTAATATTATTATACGTCTCTACGGGGAGAATATATTCCATCAAACCAGAAGTTTTGAAAAACTGCGGTCCAAGAAATGTAAAAATCTATGCAACTTGACATTCCTGCAACGCTGCAGAGATCAGAACATCATCCCGACCTGTGCTAGATTGTCATTCCATCGAAAAACGTATCGGACCACGAACATTCTGAACAAGGCGAGTGCTGCTCTTCTTCGAGATTCCATCAAAGATACGAGACACATTTTGGCCAAAATAAATAAAGAACTTCTTGATTTGCATCTTTACCTCAGCGGGATCATCCACCCTATGATCTGGAACATAATCGACCAATTAGCAGACTTTCGAGCGGAAACTGACAGAAACCTCTACACGATAAAGCAAAGGAAGAAATTCGACCATCTTTATTCAACGCAAAAAGGGTATCGTACTACTAATCTGGATATGTCTAAAGTTGTCCGTAATATTTCTGATATTACTTTGGATGAATCTGCGATATCTGCACTTGCTAAAGGTTTCAACTACGCCATAGCTCCAAAACGTATTCCAGTGGAATCTATCATCTGCGGAGTAGAAACTGCGATTTCGAGACTGGATAAGAATACCGCCGATCTCATCCGACAAGATACCTCTCGAATCTTACGATTGGCTAAACCACCCAAATCGAATCTATCCCGTGATGAATCTTTGGCACTCAAGAATCTTCGTCAAAACAACAACATCATTATTCTTCCTGCAGACAAAGGAAATGTCACCGTTATCATGAACAACGATGACTACCACTCTAAAATGATTTCTTTACTGCAGGACAGTGCTTACAAATGTATCTCCACAGATCCAACAACGTATTTGGAGAAGACCACCAAGTCGAAGATAAAGGAGAGTAACATCGAAACTGAAGTGCAAAATCAACTTATACCTAGAGAAAAGTCGTCTAAATGTCCCAAGATATACGGTCTCCCAAAAATTCATAAAGATGGAACACCGCTTAGGCCTATCGTTAGTTCCATAGGATCACCTATCCAACGACTTGCAGCGTTTGTAGCTAAACATCTGCAGCCGCATGTGGCAGATGCGGCTTCATACGTTATGAATACTACCCACTTCATCGAGATGCTGCAAAAGGAGAAAATTACACCGACCGATATCCTCGTGAGCTTTGATGTCGTCTCTCTGTTACTAAAGTGCCAGTTGCCGAAGCTCTAAACGTCATTAAACAGAAGTATGATCCACCTCAACACATAATCAAACTTGCCGATCATTGTCTCCAGAATACATATTTCATCTATAATGGTCAACGCTACAAGCAAGTAGAAGGAGCGCCGATGGGTTCACCTTTGTCTCCCGTCATTGCGAATCTCTTCATGGAGGACTTCGAATCGAAAGCACTGGACAGCACCATTTACAAACCGAAACTTTGGCTTCGGTATGTCGATGATGTTTTTGCCATATGGGGTCATGGTAAGAATCGACTTGCTGATTTCCTTACCCATCTCAATAGCATCCATAATAAGATCCAGTTTACGATGGAATTGGAGAAAAACAACCACCTTCCATTCCTAGACGTTCTCATCACCAAGAAGAATGGAAAATTGGGGCACACGGTTTATAGGAAGACCACGCACACCAATCGCTACCTAAATGCTAATTCACACCACCACCCTGCTCAACTACAATCAGTCCTGACAACACTGGTTTGTAGATCAAGAAGGATAGCCGACAAGGAGAATACAAGACAAGAATTAGCAACCCTTGCTCGAGTATTCGAACAAAATGGTTATGGCAGAGCAGCGATTAGGAAAGCGTTCCGACCACCGAAGACCAAAACGCAAGACGCAGAAAAGGAGAGACCTTGTGGCACGGCGTACCTGCCTTACATCCGAGGCACGACAGAGAAAATCGGAAGAATCCTTAGAAAATGTAACATCAGGACAACCTTTACCACGGATAGAATAATCCAGTCCATACTAAGGAATCCTAAAGAGTACATCCCTTTGGAAAACCAAGGAGTCTACGAGATACCGTGTCGGGATTGCGATAGCAGCTACATAGGCCACACCAACCGGAGAATAAAGGCACGCAAGGAAGAACATCAAAATTATGTTAAGAAGATGGAACACACTTCATCGCTAGTGCATCATATATGGGATACTTCGCACAAGATTGATTTCGACAACACCAAGAGCATTGCCAGCGTCGAACACAAAGACGCATGCATCATACGAGAAGCCATCGAAATCGTGAAACGTCCGAATTGTATGAACACCCGCGACGACACAAGCCGATTACCTGCATCGTGGTTACCAACGTTACTACAAGCAACGGCCGGCCATTCTCTGCGAACACCAGCCATCCGTTCTAGCAGTACAGCTCCCTCGATGCTAGTTGCCACAGTAATTGATAAACAACCTATTCAGTCAGCTGTACATCAAGTTGACAGTCCGTCGTGTTGCCGCATAACTAGAAGCCAAACCAGGACTATAAGGACTTGAAAATGACGAATGTGATTTCGTCGAAACGTCGTCCAACCCCAAACGCCATTCAAGATGTTCTTCAACCAGTTGAAGAAATCTTCAAATTTATTAAGCGGTATGACACCCTGAAATGTTTACCTTTAATATATATATATATATATATATATATATATATATATATGTATATAAGCCGGTTTAGAACGTCTTACGACGTTGTCCGACGCCTATTCTCCATCCTCTTCTATCCTCGCAGTCTTCTGGTGTTAAGTTTCTATCACTCATCGATTTATGTATCGTTTTTTGCCACTCCAACCGGGGTCTACCTCTTCTCCGACGTCCAGTTGGTTGCCATTCTAAAACTTGTTTAGGTAGTCTTGTTTCCGGCATACGCTGTACGTGGCCATACCATGTTAACTGTTTGTTGTCTATGTCGGTTACTATATTTCCTTCAATCCCCATCTGTTGTTTTACTACATCGTTTCTAATGTGACTTTTTCTTGAAGTACATAAAGATCTTCTCATCGCATCCATTTCTACTGCTTCCAGTTTTGCTTTATATTTTTCCGTTATCCTCCAAGTTTCAGCGCCATACAGAAGAGTGCTTTTAACCATAGTTTCATAAATATTAAACTTTCTTCTCTTTGTTATTTCATTACTCCAGAATATACTATTGAGACATGTAATAATTTTCCTTGCTTCTACAATTCGCTTTTCTATCTCTCTCGAATCAGTACCAGAATCATCGAATGTAACACCCAAGTAGACGTAGTTCTGGCAGTTGGAGATTTCTTGCCCGTTTTCAAGATCTAATGTACTAGATTCCACTAGATTCCTTTCCTATGCATAAGTACTGTGTTTATTCGATATTGACTGATAGCCCCCATTCTGCGTATTCTTCTATCAGTTTTCGCATCATGTATTGCATGTCATCTTTATCATTTGCTATAACAACCTGATCGTCAGCGAATTGTAAGGTGTACATGCAGCTGTTATTAAGTTCAATACCCATGCCATGAACCTTCCTTTTCCACTTTTTTAGGGCTGCTTCTACGTATATTTTAAAAAGGGTTGGGGAGACGCAACACCCCTGTCTCAGTCCCTTGTTAACCAAAAACTTTTGCGTGGCGTATCTACCTATCTTTACTTGAGATTTTGAGTCTTTATATAGTTCTTGCAGAGCATGTATATATGTATGATTGATGTTTGAATGTTCTAATACTTCCCACAGTTTAGAAATGGGAACTGTATCGTATGCTTTTTGGAGGTCTACGAATGTAATGTGGGTTTCTATGTTTCTAGCGGTCCTCTTTTCTATGATTTGCTTCAGACAGAAGACATTGTCAGTGCATGATCTCCCAGCACGAAAACCGCTTTGTTCTTCTTCTTCGTTCTCTTTAATATCATTTTCAATCAGATCTCGTAATACCTTCCCATAAAGTCTACTCATTGTGCCAGTTACTGATATTCCCCTATAATTATTACACTTCTTTTTATCTCCTTTCTTGTAAATTGAAGAGATATATGCTACTTTCCATTGTTCCGGAACCGGATGTCCGTTCAAACATTGGTTGATTATATATGTTATCATTTCAAACAGTTTTTCTGTTCCATTCTTCAACATTTCGGCATATATCCCTTCTGGTCCACTAGCTTTACCGTTTTTCAGGCCCATAACAGCTCTTTTCACTGTATCTATCTGAATCTTCACTTCTTCCCCTTGTATATGCATCCCTTGTATTGTAGATTCGTTAAGGTATTCTTGTCTTGTCTCCTGTAGCAGCTTCTTGTAGTGTTCATTCCATTCTTCTGGTTTAATAGTTTGTATGTGGGCTCGATCTTTCCCCGGGTTTTTTAAATTTCCTATGAAACTCCATACTTCTGAGCATTTTCTTCCACCTATGTATGTACTTATTTCCTGGCACTTTTTGTCAAATAATCATTCGGTTATTAATATCATTCGAATGCAAATAATTCGGTTATGAAAATTGTCCGGTTATGCCCATCACTAATCGTAACTGTTAGATGGTAAGTAAAATATGTTAATTCAGTATTGTCTTAAGACTTTTAATGATAATAGAGTTATTATACTTGATTTTATGTAGAAACTATTGCATATATGAATAAATTCATTTTGAGGTTAAATTGAAGGGGGGATCCCAGTTACCCAGGTAATTAATAAAAAGGGGGGTAACTGGGCCCCCTGCTTTGGGAAACTGGAACCTACCTGTCCCAGTTACCCCATGCCGTAGTTTTTGTTAGGTTTTTGAAAATGAGCAAAACCTACTCTAGAAAACCGCAGAAAGGGCTAACCAGGGCAACTACAGTAGACAAGATTTAATGCGAGCAATCGAAGATGTTTAATCTCAGAAACTTCCGCTTTGGACTGCTGCAAAATTGCACAAAATTCCAAGAAGCACATTAAAATACTATGTTGATGGAACAAGAGGAGCCGGTTGTTTATCTACCGTGACCAAAGCTGGTGGAGGAAAATTACAAATTAGCGAAGAAAACGAACAAAATTAGCCGAAACTTTAAGGGTTATGGAGAAATGGGGATTTGGCTTGTCGAGGCAAGAATTATTAGATGTGGTTCAAGTATGTGTAGAAGAAAACGAATTAAAAACTCGTTTTAAAAATACTAGACCTGGAAAAGAAGGTTTCCTTGGATTTGCAAAGCGAAATGCGTCATTAATCAAAAAACCACAAGCCGTGAAAGCTGTCAGGATAAGACAAATTAACCCTTTTACAATATATGAGTTCTATGATCTCCTTACTACCACTTTAAAAGAATTACAACTAGTTAATAAACCTTATTTAATATACAGGGTGAATGAGACCACCCGTATCAGTATTTTTTTTAAATAACGGTGAGTCGTAGAGAGTTGGGATAAAAAAAATTATTATAAAAGTCATACTAAAGAATCGAATGGTGATATTATTATTTCTCGAAAAAGTCAGCATCACGAGTAGTTTTGTCCACAATGTCCAGAACTCCAAAATTTTAAATGGCACCATAAGTCGAAAAACGTATTGTTGAAAGATCGTTAAAAAAGAAGAAAGTTTTGTAGGAAAAATTATTTTACTACTACCACCCCTTTTAAGTAATATTCGATTAAAGTTATTAAATTTGAAATTCGTTGTTAACAAACCAAATTGAAAAGTCGGCTTTTAAAATCTAGTAACTGCAAATAGAAGAAGAAGAAGAAGAGCAAATAGGTGAAGAAACAGAAGTGCCAATAAACAAAGAAGTAGATATGCAAATTAATAAAGATGTGGCAATCGACCAAGCAGTAAGTGAAATCCAAATCAACGAAAATGAAAATGAAGCAATAAAAGTAAACAATGATGTACCAGGTTTCTCTAAAACCCCACAAACATATGCCAACCAAGTAAATAATTCTTTTGAAAATATATTATTAAGATACGTTAATCAAGGAAAAAGTGATGACACTCCTATAAAGCACAGAAGAATCTGTACTGGAGCAGAAATAATAACAAAACCCGAATGTTTGCAAAAATTAGAACAACAGAAACTTAGAAAAAAACAAAAAACTGAAAGACCTAAGTTAGTATTAAAAGTCACAAGTAAAGAAGCGCTGTGTTACTGACAAGAATAGTTCATCCAGTGATCCAGATGTTTCATTAAAGGATTCAGAATCCGAAGATCGCATATCAGGTGTGCTGGAAAATGGCTTTGTCATTATTATAATATATTATATGAAGGTCAATATTATCCTGGTCAGGCTCTTGTCAGAGAATATGATAATAGTGTTACAGTGTCTTGTGTGCAAAAAGCAGGAAAGTACGGCAAGGGATGAAAGTGGCCAAACCCTACAGATCAATTGTGGTACAATGAAAATGATTTTGAAAATTATTTCCTCCCCCTACAACTCTTAATAATAGGGGCCTTTTTAGTGTGCCTGCAATGGCAAAACACAATATTTAATCCAATTTTTTGTTCGAATTTAAACTTTAACTTTGTTGTTTTGTATTTTAATTATAATAAGTTTTTCCTGAAAATTCTCTGTGTTACGTACTTGCTTCTGACAACCTTCATAACTTTTTTATAAAATACAGTATGGTTATGAAACTCTGCAGCAAAAGAGTAAAGCTGTTGAACATGGACCCAGTTGTCCGAAACAGTTCTATATGTTACTGCAGTTTAATAGAGATGGGGGGGGGGGCTCCAGTTACCCCAAAATCCTGGGTAACTGGAACCACCGACCATTTTTGTTTAATGCGTGCCTTACCCAAATGGTTTTTGTCCAAAAAAACCTTCAAGCAGTACATTAATCAATGATGTATCAATTACGTATTAAAATTTCATAATGATTCTGCGCAATTTACAATGTCCACAACATATCCAAGTTTGGATATTGTAAAACTAGGTCCCAGTTACCGAAAAAAATTATGAATGGAGTAGATGGCAATATAGACCCCTACGAAGATATCTGAAGTGACTGGAAGTGGAGGAGGTTTACTCAGACACAGATGTTGAAAGTGATTTAGACAATGATATTACTGATTCAAGTTGTAATTCACCTGGAGAAATTTTCAATTTTGACGAAGATATTGCAGATGCACGTAATTCAACACAAGCACAAGACGATAATGTTAAAAAAGTAGATGATTAATCAGAGGAAAATCTTTCGTTGTCTAAAATACGCCGAAAAAAAAGTTCATAATTATGCCTGATAAGAAAATCCTTAAGGGAAAGGATGGACACAAATGGTCGGCTGAATTACCAGTAAGATCTAAAAGAACGGCTAGCCGAAACATCATCCATCTTTTAGTAGGCAGCAAAGGAGAAGTTAAAAGTGCAGTTTTTAACTTCTCCTTTGCGGTTGATAACTATTTTCTGCATTTCATTTCCGAGGAAATTCTAAAGAGGAATAGGCAATATGGCGGGCGAGACAGATGGTGATTCTGACGCTGAACTAATAAATGCCAAAAATGGTGATAAAAATAGTGATAAATTGCCGGAAAAGTCAAATAGTGATGAACTGGACCCAAAAGCATCTTTACCAGTATTTAAGTGTTGTGGGAAAACGCACAAAACATACGTTTGTGTAAACTGTTTTGGTCTTCATTATATCAGCTGTATTTCGCGTGGAAATAAATTCCAACGACTGGACAAAAATAGGATCATATGTTGTGAGATTAGAGAAGACCCTGGCAAAAACGTAAACTCTGAAAAAGACATCAGCAAGTTGCATTTGGAAATTAGTCTTCTAAAAAGGTTAGTAAGTGAAATGGAGGACAAAAACAACATTTTAAAAGTAAACAATGGTTTATTGATGGATAGAATTTCAACATTGTAACAAAAACTTGGTGAAAAAAACCCAAACAGAACAAAACAACAAAGAAAGAGATAACGAAGATACCGCATCAGCAGGTCTGCCAACATTAATTGTGTCCGATTTATCCGAAGTGTCAAATTGGGCAACCGGCGGAACGGGTTGTGAAATTGAAAACGTCCCAGGCGGAACCAACTCCAATTACTCGGACACTCTTAAACGAACTAATACTGTCGTTTCTGTCAATCGAGACACACTTCAAAATTGTCATATTGACATGCACGAAATTAATGTCAACAAGAGTGAGAAATTTGGTGGACTAAAACCTAGAAAAGATCTTGTAAATCGCCCAAACGAAAAATTTCAGCAACCTCATAGAAACTCTGTTTCTATTGGATACAATAGGCAACAATGTTGTTTTAAAAGAACATTGGAGTCCGCTTTGGTACAAAAAGAAAGGTCAAACAATTGATCCCCTCCAACAAAGATGCTTTGCCCAGACTACAGACAGAAGGCGTTTACCAGCTCCAATGTACCTGTGGCAAATCTTACATCGGACAAACGGGAAGAAGCATCCAATGTCGAATAAAAGAACACCAGAGCCACACACGACTTGGAAACATACAAAAATCAGCAATCGCAGAACACTTATTAGGACCAATGGACCACAGAATAAATTACGACTCCGTAAACATACTAGCCAGAACTAAAAAATACTTCCCTCGTGTTATTCGGGAATCCCTAGATATTATTAAAAATCCAAACAATTTCAATCGAGAAGACGACTATAGCCTTAGTAACACATGGAAGGTAGCTCTGCAAAACCAATCCATCTATAAACAAGTTTCACGTGAGCAACCAAGCGGAAAACGACAAATCCGAATAACATACAAGATCTACATGAGCAGCCAACCGTAACGGCTCCTCGGTATATAACCAGAAGCAAAAGGCACCAACATCAGTCTTTAGAAAACTTCTGAACAAGCTGACAGCATGAGCAGCGAAACGTCAAGTTCAAATCGTCGACCACGGCATAACCCGGAAGAACCTATCATTATAGTTCCCATCTTCTCTAAAGTTTTTGAATAGGCTTTGAAAAAGAGAATTAATGATTACTTTGAAACAAACAGTTTATTTAACTCTATACAATTTGGTTTTAGGTCTTCTATGTCAACTACGATGGCCATAAATAAGCTTTTTGAACTGATTAATGCAGGTTATAACAATGGAGAATACATTGGGGCTTTATTTTGTGATCTTAAGTAAAGCCTTTGATTGTGTCTCCTCCAGGCTGCTTGTGGATAAATTAAGATATTATAAGTTTGATTTGAATAGTTTAAAGCTCATCACATCTTACCTCACCAATAGGAAACAAATGGTTGACATACATGGTCGTACATCAGAACTTGAAGATGTGTCTTATGGTGTGCCCCAAGGTTCAGTGCTAGGGCCGCTGCTCTTTTTGGTCTACGTAAATAATCTTGGAAGTTGTGACCCTAGTGCTGACCTGGTTCTTTTTGCGGACGACACAACTGTTATAAAAAAGGCTAAAGAATTACATGAATTAGAATCAATTATGGAGGAGACACAATCAAAGGTTACAAAATGGTTCACTGCAAATCAGTTAAACATTAATCAATCTAAAACGGAGGAGCTCTATTTTTCTTTGCGCTCTTTCTCTGATGTAGAATATACAGAATCAGTCAGGTTTTTGGGGGTACAGGTTGACTAAAAACTTTTATGGAATGTTCATATTGATGAATTATGTAAAAAGGTTGCCTCGGGTGTATATGCAATCAGAAATTTGGTGAATGTGGTGCCTGAAAGAGTTGTTTTATCGGCATACTATGCGTGTATTGAAACAAGGCTCGCTTACGCTTTGTTAGCTTGGGGTCATGCTCCAAATGTTAAGAGAGTCTTTGGTCTTCAAAGAAAAGCCATAAGAGCAGTGCTGTATTCCGGGGTATACGCGGGTATATGCCGTATACCCAAAAAATGAACATTTCAAATTCGTATATCCAAAAAATCGTCAAGGTATAAGCCTATATACGCTATTTTGAAGAGAACAAATTAAAACTGATTGTTAACAAAAGGAATTCCAGGAGGATGCGGAATGCGTAAACAATTCGGCTTGTAGGGGTTGTCCTTGTCTGATAGTGATAAGCTTGTCTACTTAAAATTCCAATGCTGCAATGACGTCAGTGGCGATGTTCTTTGCAATCAGTAATCACTTCTCAGAAAGGCTTTATAGAATACAATGCCAATGCAGCTGTTTGGTGGTTACCTGTTTACTGTTGTTTAGTTGTCAGTATCAGTCAGCAGTTGTGTGAATCAGTGAACGCGTCGGTATTTAAAATGAACAACACCCTTTTAAATTATTTTGGATCGTCTGAGAACAAAAAAAAGAAAATTAACTACTACTGAGATACGTCCTTATATCAAAATATTACTTAAATGAGATTTTATAGAAAATCTGAATATACCAAGTACGAGTAGTGCTAACCTGTATTTATAAAGTAATTTTACTTTTTCATTTTTTCCGAGTTGTGCAGTAAATAAAGAAGTAGTAGAAGTTAAAGTTTCTACCGAAACATCAACAATGGCGGCTGTTTCTGTCCTAGCTGGTTCATCGGAAAAGAATTTTTTGTAATACCTACTTGTTAAATATTTCTTTAAGGACTGTTTACTACTGCGTAAGCAACCTCTTTACGGCCCGGCCGTAAAAAGTGTCCGTAAAGATCACGGCCTGCTAAATTGCGTGTCAAACGTCAAAGTGACATTTGTCACACAAATCCAGCAGCAAGCAAGCCGTCAACGCCACATAGAAGAAGGCGCAAAAGACTGTTATAACTCCTGAACATACGCTAAAATAACTTGCTCATTCATAATCTTAACATCCTTAGGAATATCTTCATCATTTTCTCCAGATGTCATAAGTTACGAGCTGGTTACAACTTAAAACTGCTTACAGCCATACACGAAATTGGAAATAAATGACATTTATAAACAACAGTTGCAACGTTCTACGCACTCTCAATCATTCTAAAACGTCATTACACAAACCTAGCGTTTTGATGAAAATAAATTACAAAAAGATAGGTATGACCGAATTGTATGTAGGTATTACAAAAACTATTGTACAATACACGTCCGTTAGGGCCTTTACTGCCTCGCCAGTATTATTCGACTCGCTCTTCGAGCTCGTCTCACAAATTCTCTGGCTCGACAGTAAAGGCTATCCTAACGGACTTCTACTGTAAAATACTATTCCTAACGTGTGGAGCTTTCCACAGTGGAAAGAAAAACGCAAAAAGTATCCGTGGATTATTTGCAAAAAAGGGAAAGTTGGATGTGAAGTGTGTCGAACAGTCAAGTATTTGCTACCAAACGGCGTCTCCGGCGTTGCAATCTCCAAAGAATGGACATCGTGTCAAATAGATGCTGGAAAAAGTGAAAAAAGAAGTACCAAGTTGACAGTGCTCCGAAATAAAATAAAAAAACACGCAGCCTCGGTTTCACATGCACAAGCAACGAAGATAGAAGAAAAGAGT
The DNA here is from genome assembly GCA_940337035.1 of Agriotes lineatus. Classification (NCBI taxonomy): domain Eukaryota; kingdom Metazoa; phylum Arthropoda; class Insecta; order Coleoptera; family Elateridae; genus Agriotes; species Agriotes lineatus. The sequence goes on along the minus strand of CALNHX010002413.1, from coordinate 86,288 downwards.
AAGAAAAAAGTTTTTGAACATAAAATCAGTGAAATGCATGCTGGTTTACATCAGTCTACTGTTAAGAGTTTTTAAAACTGCTTACTATCTGGGAAAAAACAATCGACCTTTCAGTGACCATGAAGGTTTAATCGAATTACAAAAAGTGAATGATTTAGATTTGGGTATCATATTGCATTCGAGGCTTTCCGCAAAGAACATTATTGATCATGTTTCTGCAGCAATGAGAACAAGAATTATTAAAAATATCGTAAATTCAAAATCCAAACTCTCAGTTTTAATTGACGAATCTACCACCACTAGCACTAAGCCTGCTTTGATAATTTATATAAAAGCCACAGTCGATAATGCGAGTCCAACCTCTATTTTTTTAGATTTGGTAGAATTGGAGTCGCAAACAGCGAACTCAATTACTTGTGTTTTGTTGAAAACTTTAGATAAACATGGCTTTAGTGAGGAATATTTATGAGAATGTTGGATAAATTTTGTTAGCGATGGTGCCAGTGTAATGCTTGGGAGAAAAAACGGCGTTGCAAAACTTCTGAAAGAAAAATACCCTCTATTTAACTGGCATTGCCTAAATCACAGATTGGAACTGGCGATTTAAGATGCTGTGAAAGAGATTTCAGATGTTAATCACTTTAAATCTTTCATTCATATTGTGTACGCATTACATAATCAATCATCCAAAAATAAATGCAAACTTAAAGCTATTTGTTGTGAATTAGATTTACAGTTTTTAAACGTTGGCAGAGTTTTAGACACCCGTTGGGTTTCCAGTAGTTTCCGATCTGTGCAGGCAATTTGGAAATCATTTGTTGCACTAAGTTCCCATTTTAAAAAGTCATCAGAAGATATTTTACGTGATTCTAAAACTAGAAGTAAATTTTCAGGACTTTACAAAATAATGTGTAGTGTAGAATTTGTTGAAGATCTGGCCCTGATGAATTATGTTTTACAAGAACTTTCCTTTCTCTCAAAGAAGTTACAAATAAGAGACATTTCACTTTGGCTTGCAAACTCCAAAATTAAAAGCACAGCTTGCATTTTAGAATCTTTTAAAACCAACCCTGGGGAATATTTAAACCAAGTAAAAGATATCGAAGAAGATGTCTTTTTTTGGTGTTCAGCTGACAAAGTGTAAAATACAAAAGAATTAAAAAAGATCTATTTTTAGAGTCAATTTTAAAAAGCATGAAGGAAAGATTAAATGATTACGAAAACAAAGTATTGCTTGATCTAAAAATATTTGAAAAACTTTTTTGGCCAACTGTATTTCGTCGGGTTACTGCAAAAAGCGGTTAAGTCCAATTTTTTGTGAAAAGTAGATATTAGCCTGGTTAAGTCCCCTATCCGACCAAAATTGTTCTGCAAGAACCGGCTAAGTCGATACTGGTATAGTTAAAACAGTACAAGCCGTGCAGTTTTCAGTTAAGTCCTTATCCAGCATATTTGTACAGCAAAAACCAACTAAGTGCATTTAACCGATTTCTGCACAAAAAAGTTATCCGTGCCACAGTTATAGATCTGCAAAAGCCAGCTAAGTGCACTTAACCGGTTTTTCCTGTCTACTTTGCTTTAAATACCTAACCTAACCTATCATCTGCAAACAGAATAATTACAAGTAATTGGTGACGTGCTGTACTTGTGTTGTGCGGTGTGGTAGTCTTCATTAATACATTAAATTGTCGTTATATGCGTATAATTATGATGTCAAGAGGGGCTCGATTAGTCCATCTGGCGAACTTACTAAATTCCAGCAATGATTTAAGAGGTAAGTAAAATTCTCATATTTAGGGTTAGGAACTGCCAATTTTGCTAGAATTATTACTAAGGCATAGTATTACTCTATAAAAACTAGTAGTAGTAGACATTAAGAAGGTTATCTATGATTTTAGGCAAAACTGAAACCTGCAGTGATAATCAGAGCGAAACATCTTCAATACTGGAGCCAGCTAAAGAGGTTATTGCCGACCAAGTAGCGGAGTTAGTATCGTTATCACCAACGTTGGACGATTTAGAAGTGCTTTCTAAAGGTTTGATTAAGTGATTTTTGATACCATAGAATATTTACAAATACTAAGTACTTTCAGATGGCATGCTGGATATTTCTGGAAAAGAAATAACTGACGAGCATAATTCCGAAAATGACAGTGTTTCAAGAAAATCTGATTTTGACTCTGATTGCTCGGTAAAAGATCGTACATACTATCCATCCGATAGATCAGATGAAGAAGGTAGGTACCTATACAAATATTTACCGTTTAGTTTGGAAACTATTCATCTGATATTAGTTTCAGCTGATATATTGTTAGAACCACAGGAACCTGAACAAAGCGAAGAGCTGCAGCCCATTACAAAAAGCAGCAAAGATAAATCCCTTCGCAAAACCCAAACACCAAGGACAAGATGGAGAAAAGCTGAACCATCAAAGTGGAAGAAAAATTTGACCAAAAAAATGAAGATTGAGAAAAGGCAACCAAAAAAAGTGAATTGTGTTCGATGTAGATTTAAATGTAGTGAAGCTATTTCCGAAGAAACCCGGGTTGTTATCTGCAAACACTTCTGGAATTTTGATTACAACCGACAAAAAGATTTTATTTTAAATAACGTTGAAAGTGTTAAACCTGAAAGACGCCGATTAAGGAAGGAAAGTGGCACTTCGCGTAAGGATTCTAAAAAGTATTTTTTGTCCCCAGGTCCGGAAAGAATTCGCGTATGCAAGGATTTCTTTAAAAAAACTTTAGCCATACACAGTGATGTGATTGATAAGGCATTTTATCTTCATCCGTGTTGTTATAGCGTCTTAACCAAATTAATTTTAGTATCGTTAAGAGCTTCATTACCGCACTCAGTGCGGTAATAAATATTACCGCACTCAGTGCGGTAATGGACAGATATTACCGCACTCTTTTTATACAGTGAACCAGAGTTTATTGATGAAGATAAAATATTGAACAATACACGTTTGCTTATGGCACACAACGAATCTCGTTTGATTGCCTCAAAACTCGGCTCACCGCCTCGTTTTGGCAATCAAACTCGTTTCGTTAAGATGCTCATAATCAAACTTGTATCGTTAATATCTATAAACATATGGGCGAAGGAAAAGTATTTATTGGGCAAGATAATAGGGGAAGCAAAGAGCCTGCCAATAAAACTAAGCCTGGCGACATACAAAAAGTTAAAAATCACATCGAAAGCTTTCCCACCATGGAATCGCATTACAGCAGAAAAAGTACCAAACGATTGTATTTAGATTCTACGCTGAGTATAACTAAGATGTACTCGCATTATAAAGAATTATGTACAAATAGTCCAGTCAATAGAGACATAAATTAGGGCTTACCTTGCAAAAGGTCAGGCAAAGTTATAATTTGGCATACTTGTAGAGTCGCATGTCCTAGTCGACATACTAAGTTTGCGACCTTGAAAGGGCGCCGCTCGCAACGCCATCTTGCTGAAAAGGTACCAAAAATCAGTTTTTCTTATATATCTCCTCTCCTCTGCCATCTAGGCTGAAAATAGTTATTACAAGAATTGTAGGAAACAAAATTGCCTACAACTTTTGTCTGAAACTTTTTTTTTACAGATCAATAATTCATGAGTTACAGCTACGTAAGGCGGAGCAAATTTTCGAAATTTCCGAAAACGCTCCACTTTTCGTCGAAATTTCGGTTAATATCTATTAATTGTTATGTAATTCAAGTTTTTACTCATTTCCACGCCACCATGGGGTAGAGTCAGCGGCGCGTTTTTTTAATGTGGTATCTCCAGTAGGCCTAATCCACGACTTAAGTTACGTCTTCCAGTTCTTTTAGATGCCTTAGATGGTCCAGATTGTCTGATCTCGACATCTTCTTGAGTCTGTCAACTAATGTCTCGTCATTTGTCTCGTTATCTTCAGCGTCTATCAAAATCTGTGGAACATTCTCGCAAGAGTCACCATTACAAAATGTGCAGATAACAGAGCATTTCAAGCCTGTTTTTCTGCAACCACCCGCTCGACCACATCCCTTTTTACATTTGCATGAAATAAATTTCAGTAGTGCCTCAGGAGTAGAATCTTTTGTCTTTGTTACCGGAGTGAGTCCGAATTTGCTTTTTTGCCATCACCATTCCTCTGGATTGTTTGTTATATCGTACCAACTCTGAAATTGGTTGGTAGGTCCGAAGAGAATGTTGACGTGCAGCTTCCCTTGTAGGTGGTAAAGCAGCATGATTGAACTTATTTTTTGTAACGGATCTTGCAAAATTTTGAAAACGAAGAGAATCCAAAGTGCGTTAGTTACGACTTCCGGATCGGCATTTGGCTCTTTGAAGACTTGTACAGTTTGGTTTAGGTATTCGTACTGTTGGAGTATATGTAGGAACTTCATTTTCCCTTGGTTGAACAGAGAAGACGTAGTGTCACAGCCGCTGAATGCATGTAAAAACAGTATGTTGTCTGCCACTGCTTCTCCATGCTGTAGACTTTGGGAAGAGTATATTTTTTCTACTGCCTTTCCTTTTCCTGGCTTTCGGGAGTAAATATTGGGATGGGTTCTTGCTAGTGTTGTTAACAGAACTAGAAGATCTATGCCTTCTCCAACTATGAAAACGGAATCAAAAGATGAGGATATTCTGATCGCTGTGTTGACGATCAATGTATCTGCATCTTCTGTAGCCTGTTTCACTGTGAAATTGGAATCCTCGAATTTCTTCCTTAGCATAGGAATCAAGCGAATTTATTTTTTTTCGTTCGCTAGAAATCGTTCTTGCGAAACAGTTGAAACCATCGACTCGTCGAAATGTACGTCTGCGAAAGTTTGCTTTTTTGATCGGCGAAGTCTTTCTGCACTTTTCATGCTCTTGGTAGCTGCATCAGTTGGATACCCATCAAAAACAACAACTGCATTCGAACCGTAATATCTTCTATCAACTTACCACCATCTATGACATGAACGCTGTTTCTGAATTGAATACTATCTACAAGAGGCGAGAATGCTTTGTAAAGTGACGATTTCGTGCCCTTATGCATTCCCTCCGGGCAAAATAGTGGTAAAGGAAACGGGGCGAGTTCGAATTGAAGATATTCCTGTAACTCTTCGTCTGATTGTTTGGTAATACACATTCTTTGGAATAACAATAGCGGATCAACCGGAATTACATCTTCTTTGATTTTGCTGCTGCTATCGATAGCTGCAAGCGGAATTGCTGTGTCCGTGCCTTTAAACTTCACAGAGTCGAAGTTGTTGACGATTATTTTTGAAAGCATAAGAATTCCAATTTCACGTGAATTGTGGCAATTGATTCGTTCAACGCCAGTGCTTATAGACATCAATTCACCAATTTGAGCAAAGGGATGGTGTAAAAAAACCAATCAATCAGTTTCTTAAAATCATTGTTGTCACGAAATTCTCATATCGACGTGCTGCTCTGTTGTTATGTGTATTCCACAAAAATTTTCAATTTTATCACAAACATTGTGCAGCTATACCACTCCCAATATTTACATCGTAAGAACGCTATCCGTTAATCCACGTCCACGAGTGAGACCGCCAACAGTTTTCATGGACCTCATTAGCGTTTGTTCGATTGTCATATCAGACCATATTCCTGACCAGAATTTGTCTGACCTCCTGATGGTAAAGTATCCATTTTTTGTAAAATTTTTGTACTCGGAAGGATCCATTTTTTCTTCCAAACCCAGGATGTCCTGCAAATACAAGTGGCAAGATTTCGCATAGAAGAAATGGCCACTTGCATGGAAATACGGGAGCATTTTTTGTATTGTGTCCAAATGCAGTTGACAGCAGCCCATTCGTTCTGCTTCAACAAACTGTTTTATGAGAGTAACCATACGAAAATACTGCACCCAAAGTTTTACCGGAGGACCGTTCTTTTCAAGTTCTAGAAGTCTACTTTCAAATTTGTCCGTGACAGTTTATGTCTTTAAGTATAAGTTCCATGATGTGACGACCCTCTTCAGTGAAATAGATTGTTTGCAGAACAACGTTTGCCAAAGCGAGATGGCATAATACATGAGCTCGCTAGCTCGGCAGATAAACCGTCCAGCCACGACACATAAAGTATAACTTTTGCTCCTAATAACATAATATACTATTAGTCTGTTTCCATATTATCTCTATATTTCGTACTACATACGCAGTGTTGTGCGAAAATGAGTAAAAACTTAAATTAGATAACAATTAATAGATATTAACCGAAATTTCGACGAAAAGTGGAGCGTTTTCGCAAATTTCGAAAATTTCCTCCGCCTTACGTAACTGTAACTCATGAATTATTGATCTGTCAAAAAAAAGTTTCAGACAAAAGTTGTAGGCAATTTTGTTTCCTACAATTCTTGTAATAACTATTTTCAGCCTAGCTGGCAGAGGAGAGGAGATATATACGAAAAACTGATTTTTGGTACCTTTTTAGCAAGATGGCGTTGCAAGCGGCGCCCTTTCAAGGACGCAAACTTAGTATGTCGATTAGGACATGCGACTCTACAAGTATGCCAAATTAGAACTTTGCCTGACCTTTTGCAAGGTAGAATGTCGCTATTGACTGGCCTAAAAAGACAATACTAAACCGGTGTCCTTAATAACTTATAGAAGAATATTTTGTAATAATTACAATTTGTCATTTTATAAACCCAAAAAAGATCAGTGCCAAATGTGTGTTCGCTACTCATCTTCTGATCCAGAACAAAAAGCAGTGTACGAAGAAGAATATCATCAGCATATAAGCCGCAAAGAAGAATGCTATAAGGCTAAAATAGAAGACAAGAAGAGAAGTACGAAGAAAAACATTTTATGTGCTGCACATTTGACCTTCAGTGTGTTCTTCAAATACCGTGTAGTGAAGTTAGCCCTATGTATTACAGTCGCAAAATTTGTACCTACAACTTTACAATTTATGAATTACCATTGCCGAACGATGCCTTTTGCTTTGCCTGGACGGAATTAAATGGGAAACGTGGAAGTTCAGAGATCGGTACTTGCCTTTATAATTACATTTTACAACTACCTACCAGAATTACCGAAATTTCATTTTTTTCTGACACCTGCGGTGGGCAGAACCGAGACCAAAATGTTTCAAGTGTGTTCTTATACCTAGTTCAAAATAGTCACCTGAACGTAATTGAACATAAATTTTTAGAGAGTGGCCATAGTTATATGGAAGTAGATTCTATGCACAGCGCAATAGAATCTCAAAAAAAATACATCCCAATTTACACTATTCAAGATTGGCTGAACATATTTCGCTTGGCTAGATCTAAACGAGTGCGGAACAAAAAGAGCGCACCCTACAATGTACGCGAACTCAAGTACTCTGATTTCAAAGACCTTGGTAAACTAGCAAAACTTATTCTAAAGAACAAAAACAGAAATACAGATGGAGAAAAGGTAAACTGGTTGAAAATAAAATGCTTTAGATACCAGAAAATCAAACCAGGTATACTGGAATACAGATACGATCATACCTCGGATTATAAGGAAATTAATGTTTTTGGTAAAGGACGTCCCGTAAACCTAAATTCGTTGCAGTTAGCAAATGCTTACACGAAACTCAAACCAATAAGTTTTTTAAAGAAGCAAAATTTACTAACTTTATGTAAGCAGGAAACTATACCTGTTGAATTTCACAAATGGTACCAGTCTTTACCTTGTACAAAAACAGCCAAAGATACTGTTCCCGAACCTGCAGCAGAAGATACTGATTATGACGATTCCGACGAATCAGAAAATGAAGATAACAATAGCTTACTGCCGATAATGAATAACTAGTGAGTAAAAAGTTATATTGTGTGTCAGTTAAAAACGGTTAAGTCCGTTTTTTTTACTTTTGGTTAAATTACTTAGAATTTTGGTTAATTTTTTGAAATATTATTATTGGATTATGTTTATTAAGTGTTTACTGTATAACTTCTTGTGGAAAATAAAACCTTAATTTCTTGAACGAATTTTGCTACATGTTATAAACTTCATTTAGCTTTTTCTCTAAAAGTTATAGACTTAACTGGTTTTTGCAGTAACCCGACGATTTGATATCCGTTTTGGGGTAAAAGAAATAACCAGCATTTCGAAACGATTTAATCTGAATACGCGAAATGCAGTTTTAGGAATGAGGAACTTTTTAGAGCACAATAGAGTGTCCGATAAATTTAGCGAAATGTATAATTGTGTAAATATTTTGTCTTGCTCAACAGCCGAAAGTGAAAGGGGGTTTAGCGCTATGAATTTAATTTGTACGGATTTGCGCAGCTCGTTAACTGTAGAAAACATTGCAAATTTAATGTTTGTAAAATTAAATGGTCCGCCGTTAGCGATTTGGCAGCCCAGTCCGTATGTTAAAAGCTGGTTATTAAAACATCGAGCCGCAGGCGATAACCAGTCCAAGAAAATAAAATGCAATAATAAAGATCAATTTAAGGTTAACAGTTTATGGAAGTTGTAAAAATTTCTGCATTTTTATGATTGTTTAGTTGGTGTAAAATGTAAATGTATATCATAGTTTCAAGTAGTAGTTAATTGTAGCCTGTAGCTGTAGGTAGGTTTAGAAATAAAATTGTAAACAATTTGATTTAATTTTTAATAAACCATTCCGTATGTTCTTGTTACTCGCTTTTTTTATATAATCACCTTTTTTCAATGCAGTGTATATGACCGTATACAAAAAAAAAATTGGGCGACGTATACCCAAAATATTTTATAAGAATACAGCACTGCATAAGAGCGATTACTAAACTTCACTATAGAACTGACTGTAAACAGAGTTTCACCGATTTGAATATTTTAAAAGTACCCTGCCTTTTTATTTTTCACTGTCTTTGGAATACAAAAAGCCACCTGGACAAGTATGAAACACATAGTAATATTCACAAACATCTTACTCGAAATAGGGATAACATATATATACAGTGTGTTTCACTTTTCATGGAGACGGTCATGTATCACAGAAAGTACCCAACCAATTTTGTTCAAATTTGCAAGGAATGTATATACCCTTCGTGCCACCCAGGACACAAGGACACATAAGAATGGGTCCATAGGCGTCCGTCTTAGGACGAAAAAAAGGCTACTTTTTCACAAAGTAATATTAGCGATTTTTTCCGGCCAAATTTTTTAACATAATCTTAATCCGCGCCTTTGAAAACCCTTGTGGCGACCAAAGGCGCTGATTAAGATTATGTTAAAAAATTTGGCCGGAAAAAATCGCTAATATTACTTTGTGAAAAAGTAGCCTTTTTTTCGTCCTAAGACGGACGCCTATGGACCCATTCTTATGTGTCCTTGTGTCCTGGGTGGCACTAAGAGTATATACATTCCTTGCAAATTTGAACAAAATTGGGTGGGTACTTTCTGTCATACATGACCGTCCCGATGAAAAGTGAAACACACTGTATATAGATTATCACAGAATTCACAAAATAAAAACTGCACTAAAAATGTTTAATTTATTGCCGCCTCCTATAAAAATGTTACCCCCAAGAGAATTTAATTTGTTAATCCAGAAATACTTGATCAGAAAATGCTTTTATTCCATTGATGAATTTTATATCAATAATTTCTCAGCATGCTTGAAAGTTGAAGGAAAAAATTATCTTATAAAAATAAAGTTAGTGTAAGAATTTAATTAATCTTCATTTGTGTCTTTAAATACTTGTTTTTGTAAAGTGTAAAAATACCAACATTATTGACGAATGTAAACATTGTATGTATGTAACATAAATAAATATTTCATTCTTTGTTTCTATAATTTTGGAACACACCACCGAAGAAATTACGGGGAAATCTGAGCAGTATGCTGCAAACCAAGCCACAGTGTCGTATGTTTCGAAAGAAGAACTAATGGCATTATTTGCAAATTTGATACTCTCTGCCGTAAAAAAGGATAATCATCTGAATGCAAGACTCTTTCACGTTCTTTCTACAAGGCTTGCATGAGTTGCGAGCGTTTTACGTTTTTAGTAAATTGTATTAGTTTTGATGACAAGGAAACTAGAGAGGAGAGGAAACAGCATGATCCCTTTGCACACATACGTGATGTATGGAACATTTTCACTGACAGTTGCAGAACTTTGTATACGCCATCGTCTTACCTTACCATCGACGAACAGCTTTTGGCTTTTCGTGGAAGGTGCCCATTTAAGATGTATATACAAAATAAGCCCTCAAAATATGGGATAAAGATTGTCATAGTATGCGACTCTTCGTCAAAGTATATGATTGATGCCAGTCCTTATTTGGGAAAAGAGGTTTACCACTAGCAAATTATTACGTAAAGGATCTAACAAAGTCTGTTCATGGCAGTAATCGAAATATTACTATGGACAATTGGTTCACCTCGGTTAGCCTTGCAGATGACCTGTTACAAGACCCATATAAATTAACTATTTTAGGAACATTGCGGAAAAATAAGATAAATTCCGCCAGAACTGCTACAAATTGAGAAGAGCAATCCTAAAACTTCTATGTTCTGTTTTGACCAAAAAAACTACGTTGTCTTACATGCCAAAAAGGAATAAATTGGTTTTATTACTGACAACACTTCATGAAGGGGCAGAAATATCAGAACAGAACGCTAAACCAAATATAATTCTAAACTATAACCAAACGAAAGGAGGAGTTGACACATTTGATCAGCTTTCTTCTAACATCAGTAGCAGAAAACACAAAGATGGCCTTTATGTATGTTCTACGGAATCGTAAATTCTGCTAATATCAACTCATTTATTATATATTGCTACAATATAATTAAATAGGGTGAGAAACCTTTGAATCGCCAACAATTTATGATTGAATTCGCCCCTCGTCTTGCTAAGCCGTGGATGGAGTATAGAATCGGTATCGCAAATTTGCATCGCAATCTCCACCAAATTGTGAAATATTAAAGGTAAATGCGCAAGATGACAGTAGGTACCCTCAGGATAATAAACACACAATTTGTTATTACTGCCAGAGCCGTCTAAGGCACATAACCACTACATACTGCACGCGGTGTAAACACGCAATATGTGGAGCACACCGTGGTAATTATTGCACGTATGCGCCTCAGAATAAAACAAAGTTTGTATAATTATATATTTTTTTGTCTCCTACTACCTAAGCAATGCTTCCTTAGTTTTGTACTTTTCTAAAAATAAAATCTTTTTCCTTTTATTATAGGCCCGTGGCCTGTTTTAACCACAAAGTGGTTCCATGAGCCCTCTTTACCCTTAGGTCGAGTAGGGGAAGTGTGGCTATGATGGCACCCCTGATATGATGGTACCCTGCCTATTGCCAGCGTTTTTTTTATATATTCACGTTTCCGTGACTATAGACATTATCGTAATAACCTTCTAAGCCCACCTACCTATTTTGGTAACGTTATCTCAGCTGTTAACCTAAAAAAATCAGCATATAGGTTTTTTTGTTAGCTTGATGTTATTTTTGAGTTGTGATTATTTGAAGAAAACAAGTTGAAATACAAAAATTTTTAACAAATTACCGATAGGAACCATAAACAGTAAGTCTAATGCAAATATTGTGTATGTTATTTGTATATAGGTTAAGTGAAAAAATGTAGTTTTTAGGATATTATTTCAAAGCATGCATTTTGATATGATGGCACCCTATAGCTTGCGGGGTGCCATCATATAAACATGATTGCAAAAATTAGCATTAATTTATTTCTATTGCTTTATAGAATATGTTAAGAAAGAAACGGCAAGAATGGTCCGAAGAAAGTATGAAAAATGCATTGGCTCAAATAGAAAATGGACAAATGGGGTGGACACTTGCTGCGAAGACGTTTCAAGTGCCAGCAACTACGCTTCGACGAAGAGCAAAGCAGCAAAAGGGTTTTTCTAAAGGTGACCTAGGTGGTCCAAGGCCTACATTTTCTATAGCTCTAGAAAACGAACTGGTTGCACACATAAAAGAACTAGAAAGTCGCTTTTTTGGTTTGACTACCACAGATGTTCGATCTTTGGCCTTTGAAATTGCCGAACAAAACAACATTAATCATACAATCAATAAAAATTCTAAAAAAGCAGGATGGGCATGGCAGCATGGCTTTCTTAAACGTAATCCCTCATTAAGTCTGCGGACGCCTGAAAATACTTCTTTTGCAAGAGCCACTGCCTTTAATAAAGCAAATATAAAAAATTATTTTTCAGCTCTTGCAAAAGTTTTGGATGAGCATGGTTTTCAATCTGAAAATATTTATAACATGGATGAATCCAGTCTAAGTACAGTGCAAACTAAACCGCAGAGAATTTATGCTACCAAGGGCCGCAAACAAGTGGGTGCCCTAGCCAGTGCTGAAAGGGGCCAGCACTTGACTGTGGTATGCTGCATGAATTCTATAGGGTCGTTCATTCCCCCAGTTTTAATATTTCCAAGAAAAAGAGCAAAACCAGAATTAATGGATCGAGCACCACCAGGATCTGTTGCATTTTAATAGGAAACTGGATGGATGACGGGTGAGGTCATGCTACAATGGTTAAAACATTTCGTAAAATTTGCTAAGCCTTCTAAAGATAACAAAATAATATTGCTGCTCGACGGGCATTCAAGCCACAAATCTCTGGATGTGCTAGAGTTTGCAAAATCTAATGGAATCGTTTTGTTTTGTTTTCCTGCACACTGCACTCATAGAGTGCAGCCATTGGATATTGGGTTTTACGCTCCTTTGCGCACATATTACAATCAGGAGATTCGTAAATGGCTACATCAGCATCCAGGTCGTATGATCACACATTTTCAAGTGGCTGAAGTCTTTTCCTCAGCTTACCTTAAAGCAGCAATACCAGGAACAGCCATAAAAGCTTTTAAACAATCGGGAATTGTCCCGTTTGATCCGGATGTGTTTGAGGAGTGGCTGTTCGCTCCTGCTAAAACTACAAATGCTCCTTACAGAGAAGCTGTTGCTGCCAATGAATCAGATTCTAGTATTCAAGTTGTTAATGCTAATGAAGCCGATCCTACAGCAACGGCTTCAGGTAGAATAGCAGATAATTTTGTCACACCATCAACTGCAAAATTAGCTGTAAAAATTTCAGATATTTCTCCTCTGCCAGAAGCATCGGGATTGAGAACGCAAAAGACTAGAAAAAAAAAATCTGGAAAAGTTGGAGTTATCAACTCAACTCCAGATCTTCTTGAAGCAAAAGCGATAGAAGACGCCAAGCAGCAGAAGCTGCGAGCAAAATCTGCACGAAAAGTGAAGAAAAATTTAGAAGCTGCATGCGAGGACGACGAAAGCGATCATGAAGATTTTAAATCTAACGATAATGATGATGATGATGATGCCAGTTGTTTGTATTGCAATGAACTATACTCATGGTCACGATCAAAAGAATTTTGGTTGAAATGCCAAAGCTGTGGTCACTGGGCCCATGGGGAATGCGCTGGACTTGGACGTAAAGTAAAGATATATGTATGTGAATTATGTACCAATTAAGATGTATTTAGGTTAAGATGTGTACAAGTTATTTTTTACTTATTACTAATTATTTTGCGCAATAAAGCTTATTTTTGAAGGCTTTTCAACTGCTAAGTAGTGTATGCCATCATACCAAACAAAGTTTGATATGATGGCACACCAAGACATTTTTTTATTTATTTTTTTGGTAGTTCAAAATATATTTTTTTAATTATATTTCTATTTAACAGTTCTTGGAATAACTCTAGTTACATGGAATATACTCAGTTTATTCGAAATTTCCATTATTAACGATTTTGTAGGCTTTTAAAGTTAAGGGTGCCATCATAACCACACTTCCCCTAGGTGGCTAGTCTTGCCCATCGAAACTGAGGAAGAGTTCCCTTGTTAGGGGTTAACGGCTACCGCACGTGTTAGCGTAGTAGCTGGGGAGCGTACGATTTTTAAAATTCTTCTAAAGTCCGCCGGGTTTCGAACCCGGGCCGCCCGGCTAAGAAGCAAACGTTTGCTTGCGGGGCCATCCGCTCACATAAAATCTGATTTTCTATATTATCGGTTTTTTTCTCGTAAAATTTACGACGCTCTAGTAACTACATAAATTTATATCATATTAGTACTCTAGGGTTTAAAAAAATCGGGTCAATGGATTTGACTTTTTAACAATTAACTATCGCAAAAACATCTACTAGTGTTGGGCATTCCTTGACCTACCTAATCATTCTTTTAAAAATAGTTATTTCCGGTCAAAATTCTTGTTGGAAAACCTGATATTCGTGTACAGCGACCCAAACAATTTTCTGTGGAACAAAATGTAAAGAGGGGTCAATGTTTGCCCCCTTTAGCTTAGTTAATAAGTTTTCTAAATTATATAAGTAGCTTTGATTTTATAGTGGAACGGTACGCAATTCTGAGAGGTATGTATCCCGTACATGCCGCTCATGGACCCTTTGGAGAGTTCTCCCGGGCCACGGACCCCAGGTTAACCCAAATAAAGCCAAGCGCCGAAATAAAGTGTATAGTATATTTTGCCACTGTCCTTTTAAAAGCCAGTACTAAATATTTTACTAATACCTTAGTTTGGCTACTAATAATTAGATGGCGCAGCTTGGACTGTTTTCGATATTAATAAAGTAAGAAAACTGTAAGAGCAATGTTGTGGTCAGTTAGTGTTCTTAAAGATAATACTGCAAAAACTAAAGAACTGCAAACTTATATAAAAACATGGCATATTCGAGGTAAGTTTTTACTTCGACACGAAGTGTACGAAGTATTGAAATTCCCTCATATCGAAAACCACTCTGAGTCAAATATCTCTAAAATTCGAGCCAACCGAATAATGAACCAGCTATATCAAATCTCCGTCTCGGCGGTGCGGATCTTTTGGTGAAGATCCCAGGACACTAGATCAATGCCCCGTATTGGGGGGTGCCTAAACGTGCTGTGCGGGGGATGTATGTTCGTATGTGTACACGATTCCGGTCGCCAGGAACCTTCCTGAAGTCTTGGATCGTTTTCATACGATAGGTCCTCCGAAAATGAAGGCAACATCAACTTTTGAGCTATGGTCGTCGGCAAAAATTTTTTTTTTGTTTTTTTTTTATAAATAGCTGGTTCATAGCATTTCATTGTATTAGCGAAACGGAGTGATGCTGAGTATCGAAGTATTCTTGGAAAGCACAGAAGGGCGCTTTTCTTGGGTGGGGGGTACCGTATATTTTAAAATAGTTTTAGTTTGATTTAAATTTGTTGTATTCATTTGCATGCGTAGATAAATGTATTTGAATAAAAACTTATATTATGTCAAATCTAGGTTAGAGTTGTAGTTGTAAATGGCGGTTTTTGAATGCGTCCTTTTAAAAGCACAGTGGCAAAATACGTGACTAAAACTTATTTTTTAACAGTGATTACTGGAAACGACCAGTGTCACTTAATGAACTTTTAGAAGATGCACAAAACCTAGAAATGGATGAAGAATTAATTCCAGAGGAAATAATAATTCCTCCAGAAAGTAACGAATTAACTGACGAAGACAGTGGCGAAGAAGACAATGTCTTACTACAAAATCTTCCTGGTCGCAGCTTAGGGCTCAAGCGGAGGTAAGATTACCTCAAACTGTTGAACCAACGAACGAGTTTGATAGTGAAGATGAACTTCCTTTATCGCATTTTGTCAAAAGACCAAAAGTCGTTAAACCAAACAAGCAATCAAATGATTTTATATGGACAAAAAACGATATGGTTTCTGAATTACCCCCCTGGGATAAAAATTATGGTCCAAAACAAAAATTTTCACCGGTAGAAATATTCTTTTTATTTTTTGACGATGAAGTCGTAAACTTGTTGGTTACATTTACTAACTTGTACGCTACTACTCACAACCGTGATGGTAATGTTACGACTGATGAAAAGCGACGTTTCATTGGAATTTTGTTACTTAGCGGATATAACTGTCTCCCAAGACATGAAATGTACTGGGAATGTTCTTCTGATACCAACAACAGTTTACTATGCAATGCAATGCCCAGGAACCGTTTCTGCCATATAATGGAAAACATTCACTGTTGTGATAACTCCAATCTAAATCCTGCAGACCGATTTGCAAAACTTCGTCCGGTAATTGATCGTTTAAACAAAAAATTCATGGATCTTGCTCCACCTGAAGAACATCACCGTGTGGACGAGTCAATGGTCCCTTATTATGGAAGACATCCAACAAAGCAATTTATTCGTGGTAAGCCGATTCCTTGGGGCTATAAAATATGGACAGGCACTAATAGACTGGGATATGTGGAATGGTTTGAGCCTTATCAAGGTTCACAGACCAAAATAACAGAAACATATGAAGATTTTGGTATGGGACCCAGTGTAGTGTTACATTTCGCAGATGTTTTACAGTTTTCCAGAAATAATATGAATTATCATATATTTTTTGATAATCTGTTTACGTCTCTGCCGTTACTTACGGAACTAAAGTCTAGAGGGATAAAGGCAACAGGAACACTTCGGGAGTACCGCGTTCCTAAAAATTGTGCAGTAACGACATCAGATACAATGAAAAAACAGCCTCGAGGTACTTTTGATTTTGCTTCAACCGAATCCAATAAAGTCATCATATGTAAATGGAATGACAACAATGTTGTAAGAATAGTCTAGCGTCAAACAATGCCAACGTTTTACCAACAGCTCAAGTCAAGCGATTTTCACAAAAAGAAAACAAAGTTATACATATACAACAACCATATATAATTAAATTGTATAACAAAAATATGGGGGGAGTCGACAGGGCTGACCAAAACATTAGCTTATATAGGGTTTCAATTCGAGGTAAGAAGTGGTACTTTCTTCTCTTAAGCCATTTTGTGGATTTAGCTGAACAGAATGCCTGGCGCCTCGACAAAGCTGATGGTGGTAAACTGGATCACCTTGCTTTTAGAAGATCTATCGCAGTCGGAGTCCTTGAGTCATTTAGAAGATCAGTAGTAAAACCTTCCAGACTTCCCAAGGAAGCTCACTCGTTCTCCAAGTTTGATGGAAAGGACCATCTTATAGTCTATAAGGAAAAGCAAACTCGTTGCACATATTGTCACAAAAAATTTAATTTTGATTGTGAAAAATGCACTGTAGCTTTACACCCTAAAGAATGTTTTTGTTTTATCATACAAAACAATAGTTTATGCTTATTTAAAACTTAATTTTATATTAGTATATAATTGTAATTATTACTTTAAAATTTTACACAACCGTTACTTTTGATTTGCTTATGTTTCTCTCATGTACAAATGTTAGTAGTCTATTTTGCCAGCGTCCTTTTAAAAAAACACTTTTTATGTAAAAACTGTACATTTAATTTAATTTTTAAGCTTTAGTGCTTTTTCTGTAAGGACAATAAACGCCTTTTTCCAAACTTTTACAGTTCCTGTTAAAAAAAATTTATTGGCAAATCAGGGTGTGTGGCGTTTAATAGGACAGAGGCAATATCTGGGTTATGAAACGCTGACCTAAACAATTTACTAAGGTGCTGCAACTCCTGCGTGGAGAAAAATACCACAATAAAAATTTTACATTCACTATAGACAAATATGGATTATAAACGGACTTTACAAACACCAACCAGCTCAAGTGTAATTACGATTTTTCCCCAGCGGGAGTCTCAGAGTCTAAGCCTGCTTCATCTGACATGCCCATGTGTTTCTTACTGTTCTTTTAAACTGAAAATACAGTCGAACTTCCATATTTCAAACTTCGATAAATCGAATACATTGATTATTTGAATTCACGTCGCATTCCCAACCTAATTCCTATCGTTTCCCATATACAAATCTCTGGATAATTAGAATTTCGATAGGACAACGTTTTCGATACTTCAAAGCATTTTATACAGCTTTAGAGCAGGATTTTCACATTTGTTAAAAACAAATATTCAGTTTTGCAATAATGATTAGATTAAGAAGTGCAGTAAATGTAAAAAACATTGTTAAGTGCAGTAAATAGCATTCTTAAGAGTTATTTATGACCATGCATCTTTGTATTTCAAAGGATTTGCAAGCTTGCAAAATCCAAACTATACGGTTACCTAGTAGTGAACATAAATTGTTTTGTCTACATTGCAGCGGATCTTTTAATTTGGGGTTACCGATAAGAAGGCCCGATACAGATGGTACAAGATTTTGCTAATTTGACTTTTCTTATTTAAATATTTAAGCTTTAGCGTGCTGTTACTGTTGTATCGGGTCACATCTAAGTTATGAAGTTATGAAAACGAATATTTAAATCATGAAAATACTTATATACACCTATGTACTGTATGTATGCACTATTCCTATACATTTCGCACATTGTATGTCAGTACTTACTACATAATAATGTAGGTAATTCTTTAAAGATTTATAAATGATCTATATAAATACGTATCGTATGTTGTTCTATAATAAATACATATGTATCCTATATCTCGAATTTTTCTGTCGATAGTAAAATCTTCTCAGTTGCTGAACCTTATATGACCAAGCTCTAGCTGAGTTACCCTGGAGTAAAAACCCTTCTTTATAAGATATGCACTTAAACATGGAAGAAGGCCCATTTACCCAAAACAAACATTAACAGGGTCCGTTTGTTTGATAAAGGTTTTACTCAAAATAGTTTGCTCAGTTCTTCAAACTCCCAAATGTCCTGAGATGAAGATTAATTTGTTTTTGTTTTTAAACATTTCAAGTTGTAAAACTCGGGCCCATTTATCCAAACTTACCTTAACCACTATTAAATTAGGTTCTCCAATTAGTCATGTTTAGTATTAAACAAGAGGCAAAACAGAAAATTACAATTCCGTCTTAAAAAAATTTCCTGAAAAAAAAATTAATGCTGGCCAATGTATCCAACACTGTCATGTATTGTATAATCTGTAACCTCAATTGTACTATAGGGAAAACAATTAAATTGAAGACGAAATGAATTGAAGTGGAAAGAAGTAGTTGTTCAATGAGACTACTAGATTGTAATAGAAAACTGACGTTGTGGTTAATTGCTTATGTTTGTTTGATAAAGAAACCATACACAACATACAATGTTTTGAACAAGGATGAAAAAATAGAGATGCACTTTCTAGATTGAAAATTCTGAACAAATAGTGCTTTGAGTCAATGATAGCGCTGCCAGAACCCATTTATCTCTTCCTGAGAGGAATTGGTAACATAGTGAAGGACAGTTCAACACCTTTTACCCAGATTTTCCTTCCTTGCCAGAAACTTGCATGGAGAATAAAGGAGGCTTTTACGGCCAAATTATAACAACCACGATGTACAAGACAACACTCGAAACCTTTATAAAGAGGTCTTTTGCCTTGAAGTGGCACCAGCTGTAAACCAAAACCTGCTATTCTATCGACTCTCGTCACATTGTCATAATGAAGCAAAGAATCTTGCGCTTGGTAAAGTAAGCACTGCCGACAATTTTTCGCTTATCAGGACTTAAAAGGTCACGAGATTGTGCCATCCTCCAAGTATTTGAAGTAGAAGTCTAATGTCTAGTATTGTTTTAGTGCCTCCAGCTGCATTAATGTAAAGAAATTTCAATAGATTTGCAACCAACAGAATGGTACAAAAACATGCTAAATACATGTGATCATTTCGGATTAACAATCGGCTTGTCAAGTTGACAAAGAAACTTGACATTATGGCAACATAGTATTTTAAAAAAAACAGAGATATTAATAAAGTCCAATTTGATCTTTTGTTATCTCCCCTTCGAATGTGTTTCAATTTTTTCCAGCAATTTACTTTCACGTTGAACTCGTTCTTTGCTTTAAAATAGTTGGCATGATAAATGGTGCTGTGAATAGATTCAGTGTCCTCTTCTTTTTTTATGTTACTAATAATTCGTGCTGTCAGCCTGGTGGATGTTTTTCGTCTGTAACCCTAGACAGGGGCTCTTACTGGGTACTATCAACCGAGGCCAGTTGAACCCAGGTTTTTTAACGAGGTTGTTACTCCTCCCCATCTTCTTTTCTTCACCGGGCTGGAGGGTAGCTATGGACGTTACTACAGCTTCTTGTTTCTTGCAGACGATTGCAGTCCCTCACAAGGATTGAGCATTTAAGGGAGATACTCCATCTGAAATAAAAGATATGCAATTTTAGTAAATAATTTCTAGGGCTACTATTCTTATTAATTTAATGTACGATTGCACTGTTACCCGAGGTAGAAGAAAAAAAAATGAATTACTGTTCTCTTTTGCTTCCAACACTCATAATGAAGCCCTTCCAAAAAAAGTAGGCAAAACATTTGAACTTTTCTACTTTAACATTACCACCTACTAAACCCAAAAATCATTCATTACATTTTAGTAAATATTACTAAGAAAGTAAAGTACGTATACTATTGTAACGTCATCAAAGTCAAGTGCACTTTAAAAATGAAGTAAAGGTTTCTCATCTTCATGAAATATGTGTTGTACCTATATTTAGCTTTGCTTAAAGTATACAGTTAACATATATTAAAAAATCCTACCAGACCTAATGTGAAAAGAGATCTGTATGCTGCATTATAAAATGAATATTCGACTGTATAAATATTGAAACAAAAATACTTAAATGCCTCTTTGTCTTCTTTTGGACAGTTAGCAGCCCTGAAGAAGAAAATCTAGAAAGCATTCTACATTTTGTTGCCCCTCTAGGGGAAATTAGAAACCAACTCCGTTAAATGAGTTAAAAGTCATTCAACGAGTGAAAAGAATATGTAATCGTAAAGCGCCATTTTACCAAAAACTCTGATAATGAACTATTTTGTTCTAAAAAGGTTGGTGCTACAACAAGATTTTGTTAAGTAATGGATATGGAAAGATGCTGTTTTAAACGAGTAGTAATTTCATTAATACACTTTTAATAGGAAGGTGATCCATCATGCTTTTAGTGGAGATGCCTTGATATGAAACAATAAAACTCAATAGTCTTCTCCACGAACATTAATTATTTATTATCAAAATGCCCCACAAAATTGTAAATTAAAATTATCAACCCTTAAACATTTTTTTAACTTTCTTAACAAAGACTATGTTAATGAACCATTTTTTTTATTGATATTTTTAATTTTCTACTAACTAACCTTCCTATGCTATCCTACTACTAGTTCCTATTTCTAACTATTTACATTTTATTAAATTCTAATCTTTATACATTTAATTCTAATCTATAAGGATAGATTTGACTTATGTGAAATCGTCCTCTTATATTTTCATTTTCCAGGTTCCATTTTTTAACAATATGCCTCTGTAGATGATCACTATGGCCCGAGGATGAAACCAGTTTGGTTTCGAATCATGTCGCCACTTAAAATTAATGTTCGTGGAGAAGACTATGAGTTTTATTGCTTCAATACACTTTTTTCTGAAGCAACAAAAGATGAGCTGCAATAAACATAGCCTTGACGTTTGCTAAGCATTTGCTGTATGTAAAAAAAAAAAAGTTTCCGCCAAGTACAGCTGATTGCAAATAAAACTGGGACAGCTAATATGTAATATTGGAATATAAAGTACAATAACATATTCAATACTCGTAATTTTGTTCCTTTTCTTATGCTTCTATCTTTAATAATATTTTATGTATTCACCTACGGAAATATAAGTTAGAGAAAGTTTCACAAGTTATTAAAAACGCAAAAAGTAGTCTCAAGACTTGTCCCACTTTTATTTGCAATCAGCTGTAGATGAAGTGTGGTGGAAACTTTGAAGACAGAACATGGATGATCTAATCTATTATAATTAGGTCACAATAATATGTCAAAAACGCATTATCTTCGCATGCTTGCTATTCTTTCCAATACTAGATAAAGAGTACCCCTTTTCAAACACAGCAGAACATCAATACCGAGCTCTGTAGAGTGGTGGTTATCACATCTGCTTAGCATTCGGGAGGTCGCGAGTTCAATTCCCCTGGCCGTCGGGTCTGATTCAAGTTTTTAGGTGGTTTTCCCAAGTCAACAGAGTACCTTCTCTGAGGCAAATGCCGGGGCAGTACTTCGCCACCTTTCCTGGCCTCTCTTCCATTCTTCACCCCTCCTTTCTCTCAACCATCCTATAATTCCCGTTCTTGGCTGAAGACGGACGGAAGGTCCCTATAGCAGCCCGCCCCCAGTTGGGGGAATT
Source organism: Agriotes lineatus (assembly GCA_940337035.1). Classification (NCBI taxonomy): domain Eukaryota; kingdom Metazoa; phylum Arthropoda; class Insecta; order Coleoptera; family Elateridae; genus Agriotes; species Agriotes lineatus. The sequence goes on along the minus strand of CALNHX010002413.1, from coordinate 64,239 downwards.
GAAATAACCCTGAACATTTACCTTTTTCTACCTTAGAACATCGATTATTCGTCAGGGGTCGGAGCCGTGCCCGTGACAGATATTCAAATTGACAGATAACAGAATAGGTACATTAAATATAAACCGTTGAATAGTTTCTCAAATACATAATTGTATTTACTTATGAAACAGGTGAATATTGAAAACCCTTTAGACCCAAAGAAAAACAAATGACGATGTGCTAAGAAAGATTCAGGAAGAAAGAAAAATTTGGAGTCATATAAAGAAGAGAAGAATGCAAATGATAGGCCCTATAATGAGAAGAAATGGAATGCTAAAAACACTAATTGAAGGAAAAATATCTGGGAAAAACCCAAGGGGAAGAGCTCGTCTATAATATATGAAACAATTAATACTGGACTCAGGCAGTAGTAGTTATAAAATGATGAAAATAAAGCCTTAGACAGGCAAATATGGAAAGCTGCGACAAACCAGTCGCAAGACTGATAACCTAGCGAGAGAGAAAGAGATGAAACATAACTAGTATGTACAGTTCTATTAAAAAAAAAAGCGTACACGTATTGCGGCCTATTGTAAATGGGATAATTTTATTAATCGTTGTCAATGAAACGTATTACAGACATTTTGTATGTCAAATGTGTGAAAATTGCTTTTTAGAAATTAATTATGCCGCGACAAACCACATCAGTAACGAGAGCACGAATCGTTACTAAGTTGAAAGAAGGGTGGTCTATAAGGGCAGTCGCTGAAGCATTCCACTTGAATAAAAACACTGTTTTAAAAAAAGGCCTTGGGAGCTGGAGAGCACTGTGCAAAGAAAAGCAGGTTCTGATCGCCCAAAGATTTCCACCGACATCGAAGGCACTCAGCTTATATTTACGGGAAAATTCGTTTCATACAGTCAGAGATGCCATTGTTAACACACATTTTCCGGGATCACAACCTACGGTATGTCGAAGAGTAAAACAATCAGATATCAATAACTATGTGGCCGCCAAAAAGATAAAACTTACCGTCTGTTGTTTGCTTTAAATTACAGTCATCAGGAGTTAGAATTTTGGGAAAATGTGGTCTTCAGCGATGAAAAACTGTTTTCAAAATACTAATGACGGACATGGACGTGTTTACCGACCACGCGGAACTAGATTTGATGAAAACTATATCAATGCCCTCGAAAGAAGTGGAAGGTTTTCGATTAATACATGGGCATGGATTAGTTACCATGGTCTAGGAACATGTTGGTGCACTGAGAATAGATTCAATGCTCAAAATTATCAAAATATACTTGAAATTGTGATGTTGCTTTCGGTTCCCCAGGTATATCCCGACAATAATTTTATCTAACAGCAGGACAATTCTCTTGTGCATACAGCCCATGTGGTTACAAAGTGGCTGAGGAATAATAATATAGAGACGTCAACTGCATAGAAAACGTTTGGGGCCGCATGGTAAAAGAAATGTCCAAGTTGAATGTCAGGCCTCGTACGGCAGACGAACTATGGGAAGTTGTGGAAAATACTTGGGAAAGTTTAGTGGACGATGAAACTTTTCCAGGGCACTTGTCCACTCAATGCCCCGAAGATTGAATAAAGTATTCGCAAGAAACGACGCAGGGACGAATTATTAGAATAGTTTGTTACAATTATTTAAATTGTGTTCTTAAACTGTTAAGAGCCGTCTTTTTCTATAAATTTATCAATAAAAGTCTGTGAGTTTTATTTGTAGTAATTGGTAACGATTGGCTAGGAAAAAAATTAAATCTCCGAAAAATAAATCTACAAAATTTAGTTATCAGCAAGGTTTTAGTTACAGGTCACTAAGTAACCGTAATTAAAAGATATGTTCACAATATGACAATCTAGCCAAAACTGTGCTGACTACTTGTACGCTTTTCCTTTAATAGAACTGTACATTACACTAACATAATACAGTGCAGTACATATGTACATGTGTATATACTTAGCAGATTTTGTAAAAACATGTGCCAGTTTTTGTGGTTCTAGTAGTTCTTCACCTATTTTTATTATTTTGGCCTGTTGGCATTTAACTGAGACCGACGGTTAAACGAGTGACAAATAATCGAGACTTTACTGTATATGTGTACAAGCTATTAACGTATGCGCAAACATCAGCATAGAAAAGAAGCTGCTCAATCGAGACATACACATTCTCTCAGACAGTCAGGCAGCACTAAAAGCGCTAAACTTCATCGAGACTGGTCAAGGAATGCAAATCCAAACTTCAAACCTTGAGCCAGGGAAACACAGTAAAATTATGCTGGATTCCAGGTCACCAAGGTATTGAAGGAAACGAAAAGGCGGACAAGCTCGCAAAAGAAGCAGCCCATAATGCAATGACCGGTCCAGAACCTGCTCTAAGCATTCAGAAAAACCAAACCCGCTCAGCCATTAATGAATGGGTCAATACCGCACACCAACTAAGGTGGAGAAACTACAATCAAGCAACACACTGCAAAAGATTGCTAAAAACTCCGAATCCACAAACCACTAAAACCCTGTTGAGACTGAACAGAACTCAAATCAAGCAAGTAGTCAGTCTACTAACAGGCACTGGAGCATTCAGAGAATTTATGCACAGGATCAATATCTATAGAGATTAATCTGTTTGCAGACTATGCCAAGAGGATGATAAAACAGCCTATCATATCTTCTTTGAATGCCCAGCATTAGAGCGTAAAAGACACCAACTCGATTGGAGCCTTAACTCTATTGACAACCGCAAGCTAGTAGAGGACATTGCAAGTCTAGTAAAAGATATGGATGTCGCATGCTAGTTTGAAAACTCCCGACAGTACAAAAAGCCCAAAGGGCTGACATGCGCATGCCAGCAAAAGGCAGTCGTGGAATCTAAATCTAATCTAATCTAATCTACTGTATATGTGTTGGACTCTTACACACCTTAAGAAATATGTTAGTTAAATTGGGACCACGTTGTGTTTATAATTTAATACTGACCATTTAAGTTTTTGAAACATATACAAAACATTGGTTTGGATAATCATATTTTGCCAGTGCTCTCTTTATTTAAAAAAAAATCTGTGCAAGGTTTCCCAAGAACCTAAGGTCACTTTTTATAAGTAATCACATCATTCTATTGACAACCATCATGTCATACTAGATTTTTTTTTGCATTGGACAGTTCTTGTTTTTACTGATTTCAACGATAAATGATTAAAACATGTTTAGGTTTATTTTCTGTGATAATAACAATAATAAGAATATTTTTTCTACACCACTGTTACAGAAAATGAAAATTCACAATGTCAAAATGTAAAGATATATGTACTTCTCCCACTTTAAAGTTCAAACAAAATACTTGTTCGTTTTGATGTTCCAAGTAATTAGTTTCTCTAAAAAAATTTTATTTGTCGTAATGTCGGAATAGTATTTGTTGTGTATCCGAGAATAACAAGTCGGGGATCTAGAAAGTCAATGCTTATCACCATAGTTTCCAATACATTTTTTAAAATTATGTAGGGGAGCTACGTCATACTGTACAAAAACTTTAAAATTCGAAAATCGCACGAGTTCAAATTAAATTTCTTGTTAAATTTAAGAAAACTCTTACGGAAACCTTTAGTTTGTTAAGTGAAGTGTACGAAGAAGACTGCATGTCTCGATCTCGAGTTTTTGATTGGCATAAATGGTTTTTGAAGAGACGACGTTGAGAACGATGAACGTCTAGGCCACCCCAGCACATCAAAAAGAGATGAAAATGTTGAGAGTCAACGAAATCATACGGAAAGCCAGGCGTTTGAGTATTCGAATCGATAAAGTGTATGGCAAATTTCAAACAATTATTTAAACATGACAGAAGTGTGTGCTACAATAATTCCCAAAATTCTCAATCAGGAATAGAAGCAAGTTCGCACAGCAACTTGTGCAGATATTTTGCAACGCATTAAAGATGATCGAAATTTTTTATCCGAGGTTATTGCACGAAGAGACGTGGATTTTTCAATACGACCCCCTCAAACAGAACGGCAATCACTGCACTAGAAGTCTCATATCTCTTCCAGGATGGGCAGCTCAAATGAGCAAGTCAAAATTTAGAAATGCTTTTGATTTTATAACATTAAGGGCCGGTTGCAGAAAGCAATGTTAAGTCTCGTGTTAGCTAACATCGCGTCAAAGTGAACAAAAACGAATCAAATCTCAAATGTTTATGGCAACTAATACATTAGTAAACAAAATTTGATGCGATTTTGTTCATTTTGACGCGATGTTAGCTAACACGAGACTTAACATTGCTTTCTGCAACCGGCCCTAAGGGTGTGATACTGGCCGAGTGGGTTCCTAATGGACACACGGTGAATCAACATTATTATAAAGAAGTGCTGACTAAATTAAGAGAGAGAATTCGAGAAAACCTGCAGAACTATGGTCAAATGGTTGGATCTTGCACCAAGACAATGCCTCAGCTCACAATGCGCTTTTATTGAAGCAGTTTTTGGCCGATAAATGTGTAACGGTGCTTGAATATCCTCCAAATTTATTCCCTAAAATTAAAAGTCCGTTGAAAGGGACTCATTTTACATCGGTAGAAGCTCGAGGTCCTCTTTCAAATGAAAGAGGAAAACAATGGAGGGAAGCGACCGAACTAACACAAGACAGGAAAACCTGGAGGAATTTCCACCAGAAGACGCCCAACCCACCAAACGACGACACCAACCCTCGACACCAATAGGTACAAGAGGACCGGATTAAGTAAGTAAGAAGCTCGAGGTGCCTTTGTTAGCTTAAATGTTTGGTGCGTGAACAATATCAATGTGTATACTAAACTTAAGAGTGTTTAATGACATGGTAAAACCAGCGTACATACATCAAACAAGTAGAGACATTCATGCCAAATGTTGAAACCTGTCTAGAGTGCCTGGGACAGTAACTCGGGGGGTATTTCTAACTTTGACTATCAGATGGCAGCACAAAATTCTATCAATCAGAGCCAGTCACTAACTCTTCTACCAATCATATGTGACAAAGTAGTGGCGCCATCTGTTAGTAGTATCGGAAAGTACCCCCCCCCCCCTCCCAGAAGTCGTTCAAGGTCATCCAAATCGGTATTTTGACATCAAAGGAACTGACAGCGAGTGTCTCTACTTGTTTGATTTATGTATGCTGGTAAAACCAGTATTGTTATATGGTTCGGAAACATGGCTGATGACGAACTAAATTAAATATAAATTGCAAACTTTTGTAAATAGATGTCTACGAGTTATTTTAAAGATATGCTGGCCTGAGGTTATTAGTAATGAAGAACTGTGGCGAAGAACAGGGCAAGATGATATAAATACTGAAATAAGAAGAAGAAAGTTGGGCTGGGTGGGTCATACACTACGAAAAGACAAGAAAGAGATCTGTAGAATGGCATTACAGTGGAACCCGCAAGGGGGAAGAAAACCAGGGCGCCTCAGGCAAACATGGAAGAGAACTGTAGAGAACGAAACAAGAAAAACTATTGCTCAACTGGCTTCCTCCACAAGGATGAGTGGAGGAACTTGATAAACTCCCCATGTCCCCCTTCGAGAATAATGGAAATTATTATTATTATTATGACAAAGAAATCATTTTTAATACAGGCCGACCTTAGCATTCGCGGCTTTGCGGTTCGCTGATTTGATTTTACGTGGGGCACCTTTGTGTTTCCTTTTCCTTGCCGTTCGCAGATTGCTTAGCCGTTCGCGGATGGAATTGCCAACGGTTTCAACTTTCACACACTAACGGCTGGTCTTATAAAGGCCACTAATCTGACGTTAACGTTAATTTGCCGTTAAAATAAACAAAAGTGCATAAAAATATGTTTACTAATGAATAATATGTCATAAGTGCCAACGTTTTGATGAGCTTTTGTTTATTTTAACAGCGATTTAAAGTTAACGTCAGGTTAGTGACCTTCATAAGACCTGCTGTAAGTAAATAAAGCAGACGCATGCGGTTTATGTCATGAACACCTAAATAACATTATTTATCACGAACTTGTAAACACACTTATCGAGCCTATTCCTTTGAATCTCTTATTACCAAATTGGACCTGAAATAAATTGTAAAATTATAACTTGAATACACAAATGAAACTCTAATCTAGCCCTGTTAATGAATTACAGTTACAAAAATCCTGTAAATGTTCTTTATCCAATTACATGTTCTAATCGTCAATATTTCAAAAACCGCTGAATTTAGAGATATAGTTGGTTATACAAAGTGTTCAGTTTTCAACGTAGAATTCGAAAATGGTACAATATAGAGGGTGTTCCATTAAAAAAAACCTACATGACGTCATATCTCTTACCTGGGACACCCTGTATACTAACTTTTTACTTTAAAAAATGCGCAACTAAAAATACTAATTGACATGTTCGAGCGTTTTTCCAATAATGAAATATCTGAATTTTAAATGAATTTGTGCAAGACTTTATGGACTCGTACATAACAGCAATGAGATAACATGAAAAAGAAAATAACACGTATTGCTCGAGTAAGAAAGAGATAAATATAGAAACAAATATTTGAGTAGGCTTGCCCCACATTTTAATTATGACTAATCATGCCTACTAAAAAAAATTTTTTGTATGGTCATATCTTTCTTAGATTAGGATTCCACGATGGCCTTTTGCTGGCATGCGCACGTCAGCCCTTTGGGCTTTTTGTACTGTCGGGAGTTTTCAAGTTAGCAGGCCGACATCCGTATCTTTTACTAGACTTGCAATGTCCCCTACTAGCTTGCGGTTGTCAATAGAGTTAAGGTTCCAATCGAGTTGGTGTCTTTTACGCTCTAATGCTGGGCATTCAAAAAGGATATGATAGGCTGTTTCATCATCCTCTTGGCATAGTCTGCAAACAGGTTCATCTCTATAGATATTGATCCTGTGCATAAATTCTCTGAATGCTCCAGTGCCTGTTAGTAGACTGACTACTTGCTTGATTTGAGTTCTGTTCAGTCTCAACAGGGTTTTGGTGGTTTGTGGATTCGGAGTTTTTAGCAATCTTTTGCAGTGTGTTGCTTGATTGTAGTTTCTCCACCTTAGTTGGTGTGCGGTGTTGACCCATTCATTAATGGCTGAGCGGGCTTGGTTTTTCTGAATGCTTAGACCAATTTCTGGACCGGTCATTGCATTACGGGCTGCTTCTTTTGCGAGCTTGTCCGCATTTTTGTTTCCTTCAATACCTTGGTGACCTGAAATCCAGCATAATTTCGCTGTGTTTCCCTGGCGCAAGGTTTGAAGTTTGGATTTGCATTCCTTGCCCAGTCTCCATGAAGTACTGAAAGCGTTTAACGCTTTCAGTGTTGCCTGACTGTCTGAGAGAATGTGTATGTCTCGATTGAGCAGCTTCTTTTCTATGTTGATGTTTGCGCATACGTTAATAGCTTGTACTTCAGCCTGAAAGATGTTACAAAACTTTCCTAGATTGACTTTTTCGTTGGTTCTAGGATTGGTACTGTACACACTGGAGCCTGTACCCCCTTAAAACTTAGATCCATCAGTGTAAAAAATGATGTTCTTATTTGTTGGTGTTGGTAGTTGGTCCGGATTCCAACTTGTGTGTACAGTAGTTCTTTTCAAAGTCATAGGCTTTGATTGTAAGATCAGAACCAATTTCTAATATTGGGTTGTTGATGTGTGATATGATTTTGCCACATCCTAGATTACTAGCTGTGGTCATCCAGTGACCAGTACTTTGTAATCTGTAGGCTGCCATTTTGGCTTCACCTTCCAGGAAGATGTTGAGAGGCAGATTTAAGATAGCATTCAGTGCTTGTCCTGAGGTGCCTTTAAAGGCTCCAGTGATGCACCGATTAGCTAGATATTGTATTCTGCTGATTTTGTGGATCGCAGTTGCTTGTTTTATTTTGGGCCACCAGGCGATTATTCCATATGAAATTATAGGTCGGACCATGGTTTTGTACAGCCAGAGGGTCAGTTCCGGTTTGAGCCCCCACGTACTACCTTTTGCTCTTTTCCCAATAGCTAATGTTTGTATGCACCTGGTGATTGTTTTGTCTAGGTGGGAGTTCCAAGTTAGTTTGGAGTCGATGGTTAGACCTAAGTACTTAACCTCATTCTCCCAGTTGACATTTGTCTGAAACAGTGTTATGTTCATTCTGTTTGTGATGTTCTTTCTACGAGTGAAAGCGACGAGAGTGGCTTTGCTAGATTATTCTCTAGACAACACTCTTCGGTTTTCTTAAGTGCTGATTTCATTACATTGTCTACGGTTTTTGGTATTTACCTTGAAGCAGTATGACAATGTCATCAGCGTATCCTTGAGTGTAACAACCTTTGTTATTGAGTTGGATCTGCAGCTCATCAACTGTGAAGCACCACAGGGGTGGAGAAAGAACTCCTCCCTGTGGACATCCCCTTGTCGCCTGCACTATCTTTTCCTTGTCAAATAACTTGACTTTTACAACTCTAGTGTTGAGCATTGCCACAGTCCATCTTATCGTGGTGTTATCGATCTGATGGTTTGTCATTGCTCTTTCAATAGAGTGGTAGGTGTTGTCGAAAGCACCTTCTATGTCTAGAAATGCTACGACTGCGTACTCCTTGTACTCCAAGATTCTCTCCATTTTTCCCACTAGTTGGTGTAGTGCGGTTTCACATGACTTCCCTGTTTGGTAAGCATGTTGATATTTGTGAATCGGGAGTGAAGTTAGGGCTTCCTCCCTCCAGTATCTGTCTACTAATCTTTCCAGTGTTTTAAGGAGGAATGATGTTAGGCTGATAGGTCTGTAAGATTTGGCTTCTGCATAGCTGCTCTTATCAGGCTTAGGAATAAATACTACTTTAGTCACTCTCCAGGATTGGGGAATGTAGCCCAAGGCAAGACTTGCTTGGAACATGTCTTTGAGTGGGTTCAGCAGTATATCTATCCCTTTCTGCAGCATTATGGGTTGTATGCCGTCGTTTCCAGCATATTTGGAAGGACTGAAAAAGCTAGTTGCCCATCTCATCCTTTCTTTGCTGACTATTCTCTTAGCTGTTTCCCAGCCTTCCCTCCTAGGGGTATTATTGGATTCAGCCAGAGTAGGTTGTTCCACTGCTCCGGGTAGGTGAGTTTTTATCAAAAGAGATAATGTCTCCTCTTCCGTTGTAATGTATTCTCCGCTTTATTTTTTAAGAGTGCCTACTGGGTTCATGGCTTGCTTTGAGATAATAAGCTAGACACAGACCATGAAGCAACTTCGAAAGACTGTCCTACACTAAAATTTTAAATAGACTTAAAGCAAGGACTAATTATTGTAACTAAACTTAATTTGTAACGATAGTCTTAATCAAATGTTTAACTGTAAGTATATCATTTTCTTATTATTATTACTTCAAGAATGTAGCAAAAGTAAGTTTACTTAATGATATTGAATCTGAAGAAAATTAAATTAAATTAAAACTCGTTATGTAGGTAATTACAAAAAAAAATGGTTATGACCAATGAAAACAATACTTTTAAAAATACTACATCTAAATATTAGAGGTATTAAAAACAAAATTTCTAACTTATTAATATTCTTAGAAACCTTCAACTTAAATGATTTGAATATAATAGTACTTGGAGAAATTTGTCTTATTATTTTTTTTTTTAAATGTAGTATACCCAGTTTTAGTAGCATTTATAACCACAGTCAAATTAATAAATGTGATGGTGTAATGACCATTACAAGAGAAAATGTTCAGTTTGATGTACAACATACATTGCTACCTGTAACAAATGTAATGATCAGTGCCTAACATGTACTAACATTTTCTCATTTTTCTGAGCTTACATTATAACGAACCAAATAAGATCTCTTACACTACAGAACAGAAAGTTATTACTTTTTGTGACATGAATAAATTTGTCAATGTAATAAAAATAAATACAATGGAATAATGTATTAGCCTCTAACGACCCGAAAATAGCATACGAAACTTTTGACATAATTAAAAATCTAATAAACAACTGCAGGATTCAGACCTGGAAGAGGAACACAAAACTAGATATTCAGCATAAAACAAATACAAGAAAAAATAACAAACACCATCAACAATCCAATCATAAAATATCCTGCACTAACAAATTCTACGTTCTTCAGCCCTACCAATAAAAATTCATTAATTATACTCATAAATTCCCTGAAAAATTACACTGCTCCTGGCATTGATGGTATAATCTCTAAATTAATTTTAAAATGCCAAAACCACATAATTAACCTAATATTTGAAACCGGTAATATTCCAGACAAATTTAAAATTTCCATAGTAGCCCGTATATATGAGTATAAGGGCTCAAAAAAGGAAATTTTAAATTACAGACCCCGAAGTCTAATAACGAATTTTGTTAAAATATTTGAAAAATATATAAAGTCAAGACTACTTATATGATTAACTACATGCAACCGATATATTCAACGATAAACAATACGTTCTTTGCAAAGGAATAAGCACATGTGACACTATGTATTATCTAATTTCAAATAAAAAATGAGTTTAGATAGTAACAATAATGCAATGGTGTCTTTATTGACCTAGTGAAGGCTTTTGACACTGTGCCACATAAATATCTTAATTCTCTTAGCAGGGGGTTTTCGAAAATTATCTAAATAAAAAAAAATGGTAAAAATAAGAAAGGCCTATAGCATTACGTTCACGATACAAATATGAGTTTTGCAAGGAACAGTCCGCGAACCCCTTTTTATTTTCTACTAATAATGGATACTAAAGGGATTACTATATTTTACGTTGATGACACAGTTTTAGTTTTCGAAAGTTCCACTTGAGACTTACTCAAACCAAAACTAAAATTGTGTACTTAGCTTTATCACTAACTTACGCAAATAAACCGACTTTTAATCAGATAGGTACTTATTGACAATTCCGATTTCATCATTAAAGAGACAAAAAATTCCAAATATCTAGGAATTGTAATTGATAAAACTTACAAGTGGACACCGAAATTGAAAATCTGACAAATAAAATAAAAAAACATATCCACAAGTCTTATCTAATCCGTAATATATCTAACAAAAAACTATTACCTAATTATGACATATCAAATACTAGTTGAATCCATAATAAGATATGGCATAATTGTTTGCTCTATGAGAAAGTGTTAGAACATTAAAATAAATATAATACAAAACTATATTTTAAATAATCAATCATAAAAAGAGGTTATTACACAGCACTGTTATAAAATGAAACAAATTAAACATAAGTTATTTGTATTTTCATTCCAGCTGTGTACTACTTCAAAATGAAAAATTTAAATTTATTAATCATCAATATTCAATGAAATAAATAGGCAAAAAATCATTAAAAATACCGTTTTACAAGTGTGATGATTTATATTTGTTGTAATAAACTAACTTTAACTACTAAACAAATCATGAACGTAAAAACTTTCTCAAAGGCTTCTAAAAAAATCACAGAGCAGTATATTTATATATCAAAGTTATCAGATAGCAGCAAATGCAGCAATAGTACCAGTAACGCCTCACTATCAACTCCAAAAAAATGTAAACATTCTTATAACTGCAAACACAGGGTGCTTCTAAAACAAGGGGCCATATTTTACAGAATTGTTCTACGATCAAAAATAAAACAAGTTATAATAAACCCGGATCATTTCTGAGATATTAAGCTGTAAGTTTCAATGTAGGTAATTTAAAAAAAAACAATTTGATACAATGCAGCAAACCTTTTGATTCGGTTGCTGACGATTTGGAAAATACTCTTGATAAAGCCTTTCTAGTTGCATGACGTACATGAATATCATCTGCTTTTTCGGGAAAAGAACAATTCATCATTGCTTTACTGAAACTGAATTTGACTGATTTCTGTGAAATTTCAATAGCATATTCACTTGATTAACTACTTATTTAAGCAATTTTGATAGCATTATCCACATTTTCAAGCAACATAATAAACCATTCAATCATGATACTCCAGGTTTAATCCTACTTTAAAAGTGATAGTGGAGGTGCTACATGGCTCATTTAATAAAAAAGCTGCAAATTGTGATAAGAAGATTTCCTTTGGTAGAAATGTAGTTTATGACTATACAATTCATTGAAGAAGGGGAGGCATCTCGAAACGTCGCTAGAATTGAAGATGGCGGCGGTAATTCAAAATGGCGTCATACTATGGAATTATTTGCAATTTCCTTACTATCCATCGTACAAAATAGTGTTTGGTGTCAATTTATATGTTTTTTAGGCCAACAATTTCATTTGTAATATCAGAAATATGGATAAAATTAACATAGGAGACTTGTAAAGTCGTAAAGTCACATTTATAGAGTAAAATTAAAGAAGAATGAATACCATACCATGTTTCTATTAATACCTACTTATACAAGATTTTACAAAAATTTACTCTTACATTTAAAGTTACATACTTTATAATCTTCAGGTTTTATAATATCATTTGCCACACTCGTTTTTGCAGTTGCATAACAAAGTGCAAGATAGTCCAACTTTTCTACAGCCGCACTTATTTTTACAGATTTTGCACATAAGTACATTTTATTAATTCTTTACAAGTATCTGCAATTTCTGGTAACTCTGACCATTTTATTTTCCATGATACATCATCCAACCACCAACCCTATTCATTTGCAGAAGGCGTCTTTATTTCTCACTGGTCTGCATGTCCCCAAATGTGCCCAGCTTGGAAGGCACTCCGTAAAACATGTTGTTGTAGTGCACCCTTTGTTAGTGGTAAATTTGTAAGAGGGCGATTTTATGTCATAAACAGTTCTTGTCTGACATCATTGACACTTTTGCTGTTAATTGTTGAAAAGTACAACAATACTACACATTTTTCTAAAATACCTATTTAATGTATTGTCAGGGAATGAATCTATATTTCTTCCCTGTTCCAAATGTAACCCAAAGTGTTTCCAGGCTTTTATCTGACAGTTCAAAGAAGTATGCAATTGCTAAAACTAATATATCCGTATCTACAAAGCGGATAACAATATTTTGCAATCCATTTTCTACAATGTCTTTGAGATGAAGTATTATCCTTGAATGTGCTACTTCATGACCAGGGAAAGTCACTCCAATTAAGAAACTTACAGCACTGACATTTCCTTCAACTTTATCTCCTGAAGTAGTAATAACTTGTGTTTTGTTTATGTTATCCATTGCTAATGATCCAAGTAGAGAAAATAGTTCTTCTTTGTTATTTGAATCTCTTAAAAACTCTTGCCAATTTGTAGGTAATTTGACATGAGGTAGCACTTGTCTCCTGGTTCCTGTACCCCTTTTCTCTCTGGCTTCACCTTTAATGCTCGGAGTAATGTATCTGTCCCAAATTAAATCAACTCTACGGCAGCCAAAACTCTCAATGTCGTTACATATGTGAAGATGAAATGTGTTAATGTAATAGTAATCATTAAACGTCTTTGAAGACTGATGAGGCTTTAAAATGTTGGCAAGAACTGCACCATCATAATTTACAGCATCATCATAATTTACAGCATGACAGGTTCCTGGAAAGACAATGTCACTCTTTTCAACAATTTCCTCTAAAATATGTGCTAGATCACTTTTATGGCTGGGTCGAAATTCTCCATTACTGGAAAACGCAGGCGGAAATGGCTGATTTTCAAGTTTTAAAAAGTCCTGCTTATCTAGCTGACGATTCTGTGTACCTGGAAAACAGCTGGACGTCTGTTTTTAAAATCTTCAAAGTTTAATTTTTCTTGCTTATGCGTTTTGTTGGAGTACTGAAGAGGGAGAGTTTCGTCTTTTTCATAGGCTGAAATAGTGTTGAGGAACTTTTTACCAGGTGTTCCTCAGTGAAACTGTGTAATGCCAGTTGACTCAGCTAAATAAACAGATGCACTAATATCCTTATCAACAATAACTCTGCTGTCGATGACAAGAAAATCTTTTCCACTTTCTAAAAATGGGTTTCTGAACTCTTTCAGAGTACCATAAAGTGCTTGAACCCTAGTGACAAATTTAACTTGAAATGAGTGATATTGCTTATGATGTCGTCTATTACTTTCTTCGACCTTTGTCTGAATCTTACACTCAAACTCCAGTATCAAGTGGCAAATTTCCGGTCCAGCTACCATCCAACGTGTTAGTGCCGATGTATCCTGTGTTAATCCTACTGCACCTCCATCTCCTTTCACTATAGAATCGTTTTGCTCGTGCGCTTGATCTATGCTGATAGCTGAGAAGAGTTTGTTCGATTTTTTTAATCACAAACTGCCTTTTTGTACATAAGAAGGACATCTGAATGCCGACTGATACTTAGCCTATTTTTAACAAGAAAAATGAACTTTTGGCCTAAAAAGCATATAAATTGACACCAAACACACTCCTGTGTGATGGTTAGTAAGAAAACTGCAAACAATTCTATTGTATGACGCCATTTTTAATTTCAGTCGCCATCTTGAATTCTAACAACTTTTCGAGATGCCTCCCCTTCTCAAATGAATTGTATAGTCATAAACTACATTTCTGCCAAAGGGGATCTTCTTATCACAATTTGCAGTTTTTTTATACCTAGCACCTCCACTATGACCCACATTCAAACTTCAAAGCTTAATATCTTAGAAAGTATGCATTTGCGGACACGGGTTTATTAGCACTTTTTGATTTATTTTTTAACATAGAATATTTCTGTAGCAAAGTATGTCCCCTTATTTTGGAAATACCCTGTAAAAACAAGAATACGCAAATGGCAATCCATGGCTCACAAAAGCTAGGTCATCGTCAAAGGCGCAGTGCAAAAAAGATTTTTCAATCAACAATGGGAATCCTTCAAGTAAGACAAAGTGCACAGTGCAGTCTCATTATTTATATATTTGGTTTTAGTTTAAGCAAAACGTAAACACTAACCAACGCAAAAAGCATGAATCGGCTCAAAAGAACAACAATCTAATTAATCGTTTTGTGTGAAAACCGAGGAATTGAAGCTTAATAGTGAAGCTTTAAAAATTACCGCATTTGAGCTACGAAAAGTTTATGCAAATGTAAAACTTCCTCGGAAAATGTACGATTATTCACTCATAAAAATATTAACATTAAGCAAGTCCTCGGTTCGGATCCCGCGAGGGGGACGGAATTTTTTTGCAGCCTTGGCAATTAGAATTGGGCACGGTGAGAACATTCACAGTTGTGCATCAAATTAACAGTGCTCTACTCAGAACCACAGACCAAAGAGATAAAGTAACAAGGTCAACACATCACCAAAACACGCACCTCACACAATGGTTGCCGCGCAAACACAACTTTGTAACCTGAATCCGGGGCACGCTGAGCATTGAACCGGCAGACGCAAGCATATAAAGCACCAGCCTCTACACCGCAAGGCATATGAGGTTACCGATAATACAAAATACTTTATTGAAAATCCTCTTTAGGTATGATGAGAATTGAAAAACTTTTAGAATTAAATTTAGAATTTTCCTACGTATTATGTTTAACTGCAGATAATTGCAACACAAATTTTGGAACTAAACAGTTGTTATACATTGTGTCCCCGGATTGTCTTTGGTCCAGCGTTCATTCTTACCAAACCGCACTTCAGTTGATATTAAGATTTCAGAGTTAGCACACGAAGAATATAAATCGTTAGTGGCCTTTCCATTAATAATATTTCCAGGGGTTCAATAAGCAATATGATTGACTATAATGTTAACAAAAAAAAAGGGAAAAAATTGATTAGATGAAAATGATGCGGCAACAGTTTTGGCTTTGAACAACCTAAAATAAAATTATTCTTTATAAACCCAAATGTATTCATACGGCGCGCTCCAACTTTGTATTCCAAATCCGGGGCAAGTTGAGCATTGTACCGCCAGTTGCAAGCACATAAAGCACCAGCCTCTATACCGAAAGATAAAACAAGGTTAATGATAATACATACATACATACATGTATTCACACCTTGGAACCAAATGACAGAGAAAAGCAACTGGGCTATTGTTTGCAGGTTGAAGAAAAATATTTGCGCGAAAGAAATTATATTTTAAGGCAAAGCAACATTTACAACCAATGAAGTAGTTTCTTGAGAAAATGTTACTGGTCAGATGAAAATTTTTCATTTAGAATAAATTGCAAAAGAGAATGTTCAAGTTTTCCATTAGATATTGTAACGAACTTGGGCCGAGCCGCTGCGGACATATGACTCACAGCCTTCCGGATGGATCCAGAACGACCTTTGAGCCAGGTGCAACGGGTGACTCACGCTTTCGAAAACGCGCTCAAGGTCAACACACGCGAATGCCGGAACATACGAGCGAAGTCTGGATTGTTCTAGAAGGAAATTATTCGGATATATAAATGCGCGCCGCAGGAATAAGAAAGCAGTTCTCATCAGTTCGAATTCGGCAGCGAAGCGCGTAGAGCTCCCATATGAATGAACCGTGTGTATATAACCCTAGTGAAATAAATAACAGATAAATAACCATATAAATCGTTAGTGTTTAAGTCGTAAATAGCCAAATAAATAATTTATGTTTAATCCAGCGCATATAAATAAATAAATGTATCGTTAGAAATAGTGCCTGTAGTTTGTTAGTTTAAGTAATTTGTGTTCTGCCTTGTTAATTCGTGTGTTTGTAAATAATAGTAATTAATAGTTGTAATTGTAAATAAATGTTTAATACAAGAAGCGTCGTATAATTTTTAAATAGCCCGAACGTAAAAACGTTACAATATAATAGAGTCATTGGACCTAATTTTGTCGATGGAAATTTAAATCAATATTAGTATTTGGAAACTTTGCAAAATAATTTAGAAAATTACCTTGATGAAATAAATTTAACTCACATTTGATTCTATTAGTAAGATATTATTTGAATAACAAATTTGGTAAGAAATGGATTGTTAGATTTGGGCCACGACCATACCCACCACGAAGTTTAGATCTAGCAATTATGGATTATTACTTTTAGGTCAAAGTAAAACGAGGTATACATCAAAGATTTTAAACATAATTTGAAAACTTTAAACCAAAATTAAAATTATTGTTGCAATCAGAGTCATACCTGCTGCAGAAATTGGAATTATCGAAAATTTAGAAGATAGGTTGAATTATGCGCTAGTTTGCATAGCGCACTGTTTAAAGCGTTTTTGTATTGTATTATTAGACATTGTTAATTATGATTCATACATTTTCTTTTTAATTTTAAGTGTTAATTTTTAATATTAGTAGAATATGCAATGAGGGAGAGAAATGCGTTATTTTGCTGAGGCGCAATTTGAATTGTAGTGAAGCAAAATAGCATTCACTCCGAGTTGCATATACTATTTTTTCACGTTGCAGAAAGATTTAAAACGAAAAACCTGTATTTTTTAAACGTCATTTATAACATTTTAGTTACAATTATTTTAAAATTAGTAGCCTATGATAAATTTTAAAGTTGGTGTAAGTCATTATGACAAGAGCTCACCATTATGTCAAATTCGAGGTTAGCAGGTTAGTTTTGCGTCAGTTTGTGTCAAAACTGACGCAAAACCTAACCTGCTAACCTCGAATTTGACATAATTGTTGTGTCAGTCATAATGAAAATTCCCTAGGGAAATTTTTGTCTTATTTAGTCTCTAGGAAGTAAATGTTTTACTTCTGTCACAATTTTGAAGCTATAGAAACCGACTTCTACTCCCGGTCGTGGAAAAATCACTTTTTTTATTCAAATGTAATGAAATTTGACATACACCTTTAATTTTTAATTTGGAATATTTCCGTCAATCTGTCAATCCGGGGACACAATGTACACTGAAGTTACCTAAGGATGAAGTAATTAAAAGAACTAATTGTCATGCCCACACATTAAACATTGTTATTTAAAAAATCCATGGATTTATTGTAATATGATAAAGAGAATTTAGTCTTAAAACTTTATGCACATTTTTCAGTATGTTAAAAAAAGTGAGTTATTATATTAATTTTCAAATGTTGTAAATATATTTATACAGTGTGTCCCCGGATTGAGTTCACTATAGGTATAATCGACAACAAATTTTACAATTTTATTTTAATGTTTTGGGATCCCGCCCTGCTTGGTCTGAAAACAATTTTAAGCAGTTTTAATTTTTAGAAATTAAGTCGGCCATGAAAAATGTTGCAAAACTATTTTCTATTTAGGTAAACTACCCTTTTTGTTTATGCTACGGAAAAATTTTGTTAAGAAAAGTTGTTTAGAATCATAAATTACGGCCCTATGCAAAATTTCAGAAAGATCTGTTGACTTAGAAAACACCGTTATTTTTTAGATAATTGTATTTTATTTTCAGGTAAACTACTTTTTTTGTTTATGATACGGAAAAAATGTATTAAGAAAAGTTGTTCAGAATGAAAAATTATGGCTTTGTACCAAATTTCAAAAAGATCTGTCGACTTAGACTAAACCGTTATTTTTTAGATTAAACAAATTGCATTTATTAAAAATGACGGTTTCATCTAAGTCAACAGATCTTTCTGAAATTTTGTATAGGGTCACAACTTCTCATTCTGAACAACTTTTCTTAATACAATTTTTCCGTATCATGAACAAAAAAAGTAGTTTACCTGAAAATAAAATACAATTATCTAAAAAATAATGGTGTTTTCTAAGTCAACAGATCTTTTTGAAATTTTGCATAGGGCCGTTATTTATCATTATAAACAACTTTTCTTAATAAAATTTTGCCGTATCATGAACAAAAAGCGTAGTTTACCTGAAAATAAAATAGTTTTCGCTTCCCTGCCAAGGCCTACTTGCTTTTCAAAAACTGAAAATATTCTTAAAATTCTTTTCAAACCAAGCAGGACAGAGTCCCAGAACCTTTAAATAAAATTCTAAAATTTTTAGGTATCTCACCTCTTGTAACATCAATCCTGGGACACACTATTGTATTTTCTTTTCAGGTAAACTACCTTTTTTGTTTATAATACGGCAAAATTTTACTAAGAAGAATTGTTCAGAATGGGAAATTATGGCCGCATACAAAATTTCAGGAAGTTCTACTTACTTAAATCAAACCGTAATTTTTAATAAATAGGTACAATTTTAACGGTTTAATTTAAGTAGGTAGATCTTCCTGAAATTTTGTATAGGGCCATAATTTATCATTCTGAACAACTTTTCTTGGTAAAATTTTGCCGTATCATGGACAGAAAGGGTAGTTTACCTGAAAAGAAAATAGTTTTTGCTGTCAAGGCCAACTTATGTTTTCAAAAACTGTAAATATTCTTAAAATTCTCTTCAGACCAAGCAGGGCGGAATCCCAAAACATTAAAATAAAATTGTAAATTTTTTTGTCAATTATACCTATAGTGAACTCAATCCGGGGACACACTGTATATTTTACTTTTAATACATTGTAAAAAAATTCATGATTTCATATTCATTATACTCTGAATGTCATTTTTTGGCAGTGGCCATGAAATGTTTTTCGGACTTTTTTCACTGTCTAGGGTGTAAATCACACAACATTTCGGGAGTTTTGATCTACTCCCGTCTTCAAGTGTTCCTGGTTAGTCCTGAGAAGGACTGATATTATACGTTTTTCTACGTAAATTTGTGCCTCCCCCGGGGTTTGAACCCGGGACCGCTGATCGCTAGTCTGCCACTCTAACCACTAGGCCACCAGGGCGGCTATATATTTTAGTTGTAAACTTATATATATATTACCGTTGTATGCACAGTAGACTATTTTTGTTATTCTCTGCGCAGTGGAAAAAGTCCGAAAAACATATCATATTCATTATAATTCTGAAGTAGCCAAGCAACAGGTAGTAAATTATGTTGTTTAATAAACATTGGAGTTTTCGCTGTACTTTTATGGGATAAGGTAGTGTTTTGTTGCCTAAGACTACCAAAGTGTGTGAGTGTAGCGATAAGAAGTCGTTACCGTAAGGCCACCGTGATAAGATTAGTACATGCCTGACTAAATAAAAGTATCTACAAAAATTCTTAAAATAGGTGAATAAATCAAATATAATACAGGATAAACAGCCATACGGCTAACCCACAATATTACGTGCGTGTGTCAACAGCACTAATACAACCAATTTACTATGATCCAAACCAACAAATGCAAACACTCTGCTCAATCATAACTTGCACTACCTTTTTCAAATAAAAGTCATCTCTCCAACCAACTACCCAAATACTTCACAACAATATACACTGTTAACGAAGGGCAACCCCTAACAAATTAAAAAGGGATAAATTCAGAAGCAGCCACTAATAGGGAAAAAAATTACCGAATACTGGCTAAAAAAACCACTTGAAACAAAAAAATAGGGTTGATGTAAAACAAATAAACATACTCATTTACTACCTATATTTTATCATTTTCCGCCAACGGAACTACATTTAGAATTCAGTGTTTTTTAAAAACAAAACACCTTGATTCTGCGGATATTAGATGTTAATCGCATATTACTCTATTTCTGTCTAATGCATACAACGTTCATAAACTGTATTCTAGCTCATTTGATTTGGTATGTTCACATTCTCCATCCATCGCCAATCTATATCTGTATACAAAGTAGGATATATTGAACATATACACAAAACTCCAACGGACATAATTCCTAATGAATATACAGTTAAGTAATAAAAGTTTGACGAAAAATAAAACGCAATACCACACCTATAGATCTAAAAGTAAAAAAAGTTTTAGGATAGTACTGCAAGGAATGCATCCCTTTTTCTACATCACCAGAAAACATTACACAATCACTAAAAGAAAAAGGACATGAGATATTAAATATACATTGAATCAAACATAGTTACTAAAATAGAGCTTCCTTTATGGTATATATGTAGATCTTAAACTCAAAGAGAATATCAAAGAAATTTATAAGGTAACAAAACTTGAACATAAATCATTAAATTTCAGCCACCCCATGCTAAAAGGACTATCCCTCAATGTGTTAGATGCCAAGAATAAGGGCATACCAAAAATTAATTTCATAAAACAACTAGACATGTGAAGTGTGCACGTGTGAACGCAGAATACAAGATGATAAGGTAAAATGCGTCAACTGCAGTAGAAACCATCCTGCTAATTATCAAGGCTGCATTGTTCGTAAACAATTACAGCAACGACTTTAACCAGCCCTTAGCGAAAGCAAGTTAACACAACTACAAATTTCGTTCATTCCCGCCTAGCAAATCCAACCAGGTATGTCCTTTGCGCAAACTTTCAAAATTAGGTAATGCATAAAATAACAATAACAATCAGCATACCAGTAATTAAAACAAACTAAAGTATGATCAAAAACTATTTTCATCTAGTACAGCTATGGAATAGTTCACATCAAAAGCTTATTGCTCTTTGGTAGATTGCTAAATAAATAAAGTTAACAAATACACGCTGTGTCTAGGTGCACTTCAGAGTGCACGCAATTTTTAATATTGGGTGCACTCCAAAGAGGGAAAATCAAGGACCGGATTACCCACAAATTTATATCAAAAAAGATAGGCTGCAATTGAGTTTCTAAAGACTATTAGTGTGAAGCATGCTGTACGATATCAAATGGATCGACTCCACTCCCAGAGCCAGCAAAATTTTATCCTAATTCATTAATAGATGTAAACAATAATGGTATCTTTCAAAAGTGTTCACGGCCTTTGAACCAAGAATCCCCAAGTGACCACTCACCTGGGTGACCCTGGTATATCAAACTACCAATTATAACCATTAACATAACAAAAATAATGAACTTGGGTCACTTGTAATAGTACTTTACGTAACAAGTCCGGAAAGAGCATCTTTAAAAGATGCGTAGAAAGCACATTTCAAGCTGAATGCGAGACCTGAAAGTCTACAAGTCCTCTAAAGGATATTTTCGGATAAGTTACGTAATTACATACTTACATTTTCTATGCATTTATGTTTGCACTTAAGTCTTTAGAATACATGGTGTTAAAATGTTTTTCTAAGAAAACAATTTGCTTTTAAAATTCTGTATCTGTGAGCAGCTTTCTTTTATTGGTTAATAGTTTTACATCAAATTCTTTCCATATCGAAGCTGTAACGTACATCCTGATTAACACCTCAATAGTGACGGAATATTGATTTGATTTATGGAGAATTCTAGGCAAAAAGATTTCGATCCAATAAGAATAGGGGCAAAAGCATTTCGCTCTATTCGTGCACATCCAAACTAGTTCTGCGGCAGAGGTTAGCCGCAATTAAATGTTTTAAAGTCGCCACATCGAATATGGCAAAACCATCATTCCTTAATGTGATACAACAAATTTGAAGTTTTCAACTGAAATTTGCTAATTGCAGTTTTCAATCTAATTGGACACGATTTCCCTTATTTCGATTTTTATTAAGCGTGTTAACATTACTTAGCTACGTACACTACAAATTAGTAAAAGTAGGTACTAGTACTCACTCGATTACATGTTCATTGCCTCCTCGGAAGCTTCAATGTCACAGCTTTTTCAAGAATTTTATTACACGCCGACATCAAGAAGCTTCCACTTGTAGGGTAAACATAGATAATTCTGATAATATAACCATGTGGTATATGTCGGTTTATATTCTATGCAATGTGAAATGACAATAATGACATTATAGTATTATACATTTCAATAGTAGGTTAGGTACTGCCAATAGTGCCAATACAAAAACTGTCGAACTCCCCTGCTTCAGACGTAATTTCTGCGTCCAACGTTGCCAACTCTTAAAATGGATCCTTTAATAAGGGTGTTTATTAATGTTTTAACAGCTTACCGTTACTTAAAAACATATGGTGTGATACACGCACACAACATCCTTTTGCAGTGATCTGATAATTAGCCAAAAAGATGATTTTTCATTTTTGAACATTTGTCAAAGAAATTTCAAAATTTAGAAATTCTACAGAAACCGTACAAAATAGAGCATTAGTTGAAGCGACAAATTTTCACATATAATCTCATAAGAGCATTAATTCTTTCCGGAAATTTTTTGAGTGCGTTCGAACAACGTCGTATTAATTTGCCCGAGCGGGATGCGAGGGCAAATTAGGACGTTGTTGAATGCACGAAAAATAATTTCCGGATATGAATTAATGCTCGAATGCAGATTCGGTAAGAAAATCGTAACGATACAAGCCCTCAAAGTTAGGCTGATCTACCTACAAAAAATTTCCAAGAAATTTTGTTGTTGTCTTGGATACGGCTCGTGAACTAATTTTTCTATTGGTCATTGATGAGTGTCGTACGATTTTCTCTAAAATCTTCACTTATAATACCATGAGTAGTCAAAGTTATGTCGACTATTTTTGCGGTGGTATCACGAATGTCCATTGCGCTTTGGTACGATTAGGACGAGTGCGATAGCACGAGTCCTAATCCCAAGCGCAATGGACATGAGTAGTGATACCACCGCAAAAATAATCTACTTAACTTTGACTAAGAATGGTATTTGAGGGACTATTTAATGAACCAAACTACTTTTTCAAATTAGTTTTCAGTAAATCTAGCAACAAACTACGTGATTTCTATAGTAACAGAACACTAATATTGACTTTTTCTAATAAAAATCACATTTGTTTAAAATAGTCACTTGAATACCTTCTAGGAAGATATATCCACTGATATTTTTTTGATTGGCCAAGAAACGTCAAAATTCTGAATTTTCATTGGTCACTTTTTGATAGATGACAGGTGAATTGAATAGTCAACTGAATTCAAAAATGTAATAATATATGTGTGTTCCATTTAAAATAGAAGTAAATAAAAAACAGAAAAGAAAAACAAAGGAAACCCATTTTAAAGATATTCAACTGGAAAATCACCTATCTCACATCAATACACATTAAAAATGTAATAAAAATGTTAAGTTTGAAGTAAATCGTTATAGCCGTTTTTGTAAAAATCGAAAAAACTGAAAAATTTTAAGCATACTTCCGGTTATGCGATTTTCAGCTATAATTTACCAAGGGCAGTGATAATCACCCGCAATATTTTTGACAAATAACAACCTCATAGTTATTTCTTAAAGGTAACGCACTTGAGGGATATTATTTGTCGAAATTATAAGGATCTATCGCTGGCCGCGGTAAATTCGGGAAGATAAGTTCTTAAATAAATTAATTCTTTTTCTGACAAATTAATTTGACACTCATTATAATAATATGTTGGTTGCATTGTAAGTCTATGTCAAATTTGAGGTTAGCAGGTTAGGTTTTGCGTCTGCTTGTGTCAAAACCGACGCAAAACCTAACCTGTTAACCTCGAATTTGACTTAGATTTACAGTGCCACCAACTTGTCATATGACAGTACCTACTACTGAAATTTAAGTAGGTAGTTGCCATGGTGATTGAAAATCACCCTAGGGTCGTTTTCACTTCAAGTGTGATCTGATTTGTCAAACTGACTCACGTGATTAGAATAATCAAATTGGATTGGTCTACAATAAGTATATGTAAGAACTTATCAGCTATAATTTACCAAGGGCAGTGATAATCACCCGCAATAATTTTGACAAATAACAACCCAAAAGTGCTTGCCTAGAAATAACCCGAGGCGAAGCCGAGGGTTATTTCTTAAAGGCAACGCACTTGAGGGATATTATTTGTCAAAATTATAAGGATTTATCACTGGCCGCGGTGAATTCGGAAAGATAAGTTCTTAAATAAATTAGCCATTTTCTGACAAATTAATTTGACACTTCATTATAATAATATTATGTTGGTGGCACTGTAAGTCTATGTCAAATTTTAGGTTATCAGGTTAGCTTTTGCGACAGTTTTGACACGGACTGACGGAAAAGCTAACCTGCTAACCTCGAATTTGACGTAGATTTACAGTGCCACCAACTTGTGAGAGGATACTACTGAAATTTAATTAGGTAGTTTCCATAGTGATTGAAAATCACCCTAGGGTCGTTTTCACTTCAAGTGTGGTCTGATTTGTCAAACTGAGTCACGTGATTAAGAGCGGGACCGTAGTAGTGGGGACTCGATTGTAATTTTAATTTCCACACGAATTACGGAATAATAGCACAAGAGGGCGGTAGTATAAGAAATACCTCTAATAAATGAATTTGGGTAGCATATGTATCGTTCACGCCTCTATCAAAGAGAGGGCGCTAAAGTTTTAGACAGAGGCTACCTGCGTGCATTTCCAAGAACGGTTATCCTTATCGCTTTGCAGCCGCCCACACGTGTTTGCTGGTTTCGTTTTTCGTGCTGCGCTCGCATGTTTGGCTATTCTCGGACTTCGGCCGTTGGCCCACTCGTTATTTAAAATTGTTCGAAGTGCACGTTGCTCTTGCTATCGAATTTGACAAAGAGAAAGCTTCTGCGACACCCAATTTAATTTTTCGAGATGACACGGGTTATGTATGTGCATACGCACTTTGAAGGATTTTTTAAAAAAATGCCCTGAACCGGCTTCGAACTCGCTACCTACCTAACGCTCGTAGGAGCATTTCTTTCTCTGTCGCTCGCGCACGCAAATCTCGTGTTCGTTTTTATTGCCTCTAACCCGCGCCTATTCGATCTTTCTCTCTCTCTTTCTTGAATTGAACTGTTCGGTCGAATATTTGATGTGCTTCTGGTTTTTGGATCCGTTGTTCGTTCTCTACTTATTTTTTTTTTTACTTAAAACCCTTTCTATTTTCTTCTTAATACAGTACTTCTTACGTACAAGTCCATCGTTTTTTATATGTATCTTTATTTTAATTCCATGCTTAAATACTTTTAATATCAATCTTTCACTTGTTCATGTCTTGTCTTACGTTAACCTTTTGTTTTTTAAATCTTTTCTTGCGTTTTAGTTTTAAAAAACCCTTTTTTCATGTAGATCTTATGTTTTTAAAATCTTTTCTTACGTTTTTCTTGTAAAAAACTCAGTTTGCCTTTAAAAAACACGCTTTTCATGTTAATCTTTTGTGTTTTAAATCTTTTCTTACGTTTTAGTTAAAAAAACGCTTTTTCATATAGATCTTATGTTTTTTAAATCTTTTCTTACGTTTTTCTTGTAAAAAACTCAGTCTTAGGTTTGCCTTTAAAAAACACGCTTTTCATGTTAATCTTTTGTGTTTTAAATCTTTTCTTACGTTTTAGTTAAAAAAACGCTTTTTCATATGGATCTTCCGTTGTTTAAATCTTTTCTTACGTTTTAGTTTTAAAAAACCCTTTTTTCATATGGTTCTTCCGTTTTTTAAACCTTTTCTTACGTTTTTCTTGTAAAAAAACTCAGTCTTAGGTTTGCTTTTAAAAAACACGCTTTTCATGTTAATCTTTTGTGTTTTAAATCTTTTCTTACGTTTTAGTTAAAAAAACGCTTTTTCATATAGATCTTATGTTTTTTAAATCTTTTCTTACGTTTTTCTTGTAAAAAAAACTCAGTCTTAGGTTTGCCTTTAAAAAACACGCTTTTCATGTTAATCTTTTGTGTTTTAAATCTTTTCTTACGTTTTAGTTAAAAAAACGCTTTTTCATATGGATCTTCCGTTGTTTAAATCTTTTCTTACATTTTAGTTTTAAAAAACCCTTTTTTCATATGGCTCTTCTGTTTTTTAAATCTTTTCTTACGTTTTTCTTGTAAAAAAAACTCAGTCTTAGGTTTTCCTTTAAAAAACACGCTTTTCATGTTAATCTTTTGTGTTTTAAATCGTTTCTTACGTTTTAGTTAAAAAAACGCTGTTTCATATGGATCTTCCGTTGTTTAAATCTTTTCTTACGTTTTAGTTTTAAAAAACCCTTTTTTCATATGGTTCTTCCGTTTTTTAAACCTTTTCTTACGTTTTTCTTGTAAAAAAACTCAGTCTTAGGTTTGCCTTTAAAAAACACGCTTTTCATGTTAATCTTTTGTGTTTTAAATCTTTTCTTACGTTTTAGTTAAAAAACGCTTTTTCATATAGATCTTATGTTTTTTAAATCTTTTCTTACGTTTTTCTTGTAAAAAAAACTCAGTCTTAGGTTGGCCTTTAAAAAACACGCTTTTCATGTTAATCTTTTGTGTTTTAAATCTTTTCTTACGTTTTAGTTAAAAAAACGCTTTTTCATATGGATCTTCCGTTGTTTAAATCTTTTCTTACGTTTTAGTTTTAAAAAACCCTTTTTTCATATGGTTCTTCCGTTTTTTAAACCTTTTCTTACGTTTTTCTTGTAAAAAAAACTCAGTCTTAGGTTTGCCTTTAAAAAACACGCTTTTCATGTTAATCTTTTGTGTTTTAAATCGTTTCTTACGTTTTAGTTAAAAAAACGCTTTTTCATATGGATCTTCCGTTGTTTAAATCTTTTCTTACGTTTTAGTTTTAAAAAACCCTTTTTTTATATGGCTCTTCTGTTTTTTAAATCTTTTCTTACGTTTTTCTTGTAAAAAAACTCAGTCTTAGGTTTTTCCTTTAAAAAACACGCTTTTCATGTTAATCTTTTGTGTTTTAAATCGTTTCTTACGTTTTAGTTAAAAAAACGTTTTTTCATATGGATCTTCCGTTGTTTAAATCTTTTCTTACGTTTTAGTTTTAAAAAACCCTTTTTTCATATGGCTCTTCTGTTTTTTAAATCTTTTCTTACGTTTTTCTTGTAAAAAAAAACTCAGTCTTAGGTTTTCCTTTAAAAAAACACGCTTTTCATATCAACCTTTTGTTTTTTAAATCTTTTCTTGCATTTTAGTTTTAAAAAACTCTTTTTTATATAGATCGTATGTTTTTTAAATTTTCTCATACGTTTTTCTTAAAAAAAAACTCTTTTTCACGTGCATCTTAGGTTTTATATTTTTTCTTACGTTTTAGTTTTAAAAAACTCTTATAATCTAGAAAGTATTATCATCAGAAACTACCATAAATAGAACGAGCATTTTTTTCTTTAGAATTCATAGCTTATGTTAAAGTTTGTAGCATTTTTATGTACTTATTATTAATTACTATTTTTGTTCAATAGAGAGGACGAAAACGACGATGTATTGAAAATAAATAGTTTAATAATAGATACTCTCTGTTTTTGTCATTTTCTCTGCGTTATAGTGCGACTATAAAGTCTCTTATTATTTTCCATTAATAGTACGTATGTTATAGATATTAACGATACAAGTTTGATTATGAGCATCTTCACGATACGAGTTTGATTGCCAAAACGAGGCGGTGAGCCGAGTTTTGTGGCAACCAAACGAGTCTAGTTAAGATGCTCATAAGCAAACGTGTATTTTTCAATATTTTATCTTCATCACTAAATTCAGGCATTTGTCAGTACATTGCAAAGTTTAAATTTCCCGCCATCGTGCTCTGCATGTCCATACGAAACTTCTAACTTGATAATGAGTTTTATGTAGCACTGTGTCCCCATTCCTTCATCATAAGCCAAACGCATTTCAGTTTTACCGCTGTTTCAATTCAAATTTTGCGATAAACGCTCAAAACTTTGCCGCTAAAACTGCATTCCATATACATAACCAAAATCGCAATTCTCAAATCACCAAGCATGTCATGTGACGTCACAGAATACAGTGACTATATACAAGACAGTGTGGCCATACGATTGTTGGCCGCCATTAACAGGCAAATTTGAGCGTAGAGATATACAGTGCCTTTCGAAATAATGGAACGTTTTTGAGTGGTCATTATTTTGACGCTAGTTATTTTAACTAGTTGATGTTAGCTACACGTGCAGTGTTATTTTTGGACATTGACATTTCTCATTGGCGTTCGTTCGTAGTGCTTTAAGGTGTTACATGAAGTTTACAACCGGTTTCAGTTATGCTAGTTTACAATACAGCTAAATGCCGTCTTCCTGTTCCCTGTCTCCAAACCTCCCTGTTCTGTGCTTGGTCTTCTTCCAGGTTCCTCTATGGCTCTCCGAATACCCCCATTCCATGGTTTGCGTGGTCTACCTCTTTTTTCTTAACCGGCGGCGACCATTTAAAGATCTTCATAAGCCACGTCGTCTCCTCCATTCTCCAATTCTGTCCACAACTGATTCTGGTGCCTCCATTCTGCGTCTTATTTCCTCGTTCGTCACTCTATCTCGTCTCGATACCTTTGCGCTTTTTCGTCCATTTGAACTGTGTTTCGTCTTCGTTTCATTTCCGCTGTTACAGTCCATACCTCACTGCCATAACATAGCACCGACTCTACCATTACTTTACCTATTCTTTTTTTTGTTTTTGTTAGAGATAATATTGTCCCATCAAATTGATTTTAAGTACTTTGTACTATTCGAGTTCTGATCTCTTCTGTTCCCAAACCTTTTTCATCGATTGTATTGTAGCACCGAGGTATTTAAATCTTTCTACTTGTCTTACTGCGACATCTTCATTTATTAAGACTTCATATTGTGCTTTCGAGTTGACTACTAAATACTCCGTTTCCTCTAAACTTATGCTAAGGCCCCATTTATCGTAGCACCGATGTAGGTAATCTCTTTATCATATATTCCAAGTCGAACGCATCTTGTACTATTACAACAATAGCATAATTATAAATTGTCACATTTAAATACTGTGCAGAATATTAGTTTTTCATGGCAATAGATGATAAAATTTGACCCGCTTGCGACGCTAATGAATTATTTGACACTGACAATTTACAATTGTCAGATTTGAAAGGTTTTATTTTCTTCCATAACCAAATGAACAGGTTCTACCAACCTCTTTGAGAACAACTTAAAAGTAACTAAATAGTTTGCCTGTTAATGGCGGATATTCGCGTCGACCAATAGCGGCGAAGACATTCCTATGGCCACACTATCTTGTATATAGCCACTGTACACAGAATAGAGTCCCTGTATATAATAAGAAAGAGTTGAGACATGTGGATCCACAAATCAAAACCACTTGATTTTACATTAAACATGTATATGTAACATGGTGGGCTAATATTTCAAACACAAATGTCAATATGTCAAACGCAAAAAATGCATTGTCAGTTTACGTTTTTAGTAGTATTCTAGTTTCAACTGATCGACAAGCTCTAAGCTGCTCTGATGACATCCGGCAACGTAAGAAGGCAAAATGTAGAGGAACAAGATTCTCACATTGCTACTGAGAGTTCAACGTGGACTTACAGCGAAACTCTTGCGGTTATAACTACAATGGAGAACCATTTAAATGAAATCAATCATTCAAACCCCAAAAAGAAAACAGATGCTTGGAGTTCTATAAGCAGCGAGTTGAAGAACATTTTAGAAGACCACCGATACCTGCAGATTAAAATAGAAAAAACTTGCTGCGATCATATTCTGATTTTAAAACAGTAATAAGACTGGACGAAAGCCTACCCGTTTCTTATCTTTGCAAGGAATGGACCAGTTAGTAGGACAAAAACCAAACTTGTAGTTTACATTCTTTTAATGTTCTTTCTGCAGATTCTTCTATTGGCACTTCTAAAGGAAGTTTACCTGCCCGAGCAAACAGACATTCTACAGAATACACAAATGCATCTGCGGAACTTACCCCAAGAAATAAAAGAAAACAGCAGGTGGTGGGAGTGAGAACACCAAAAAAAAAAAAGATTATTTGAGAAGAAAGTTAACAACTTCGACGAGAGGATAGGCATAAAGAAAAAATGAAATTGCTGGAATGAACGATTTTAGTTGACAAACGTGAACAAATGTGAACTCCTTGAGAGATATTTCAAATTAAAAGAACGAGAAAAAAATTTAAATTTCCTAATAGATTTAATTATTTTATTACTTATGTACATATAAACATTTCATTATTACTCCTACGTTTTCTACAACACTATTATGGAAACATGTTTACAAATAAATGATCCATCTTCCTGAAGTCTTTACCATCATCAACTACTGTACTATCATCGTTATCATCACTGGCTACATCTTCAACATCGATAGTTTCATTAAACTCTTCTTTCATATTTACTGCAATATTATGAAATGCCCGTAGCAGCAACAACACATTTTACAATGAAATAAATGTTTTTATTGTCAAAGAATTTTAACCGTTTAAATCTGTATTTACTTACAATCATTTTTTCAATAATTTTTATTCAATAAAGGAACCTAAACTTTTAGTTTTGAAATAACAAAAAATATAAATAATAAGAATATAACAATAAATTAAAAATTAACTAAAAATTCAAGTGCAAGCAGGAGAGCTATAATTGCACGAAATATAACAGCCGTACTGTGCACACTAAACCCGTGTAGACCCAACCAGTCCAATTTTCATGAGGTCAGTATCAAAAGATGTTGGAGTCATGGTAATGCAATTTCGATATTCTTCAATATACTTCAGGGAAAGTTCTTTCATGAGAAGGCTTGAAGCACCACATGTCTTCCTTCTATCACGACATTTCTTTATCCACAAGCTTTTTCTTGGAACTAATTCATCTTTCCAGTATTTTTATCAATTCCTGGCACATGCATTTTATAACAGTTTTCAGTATTCGTTTACGAGCGTGTTCTTAGTACCAGTCATTTTGGAGCTTAAACTGGACTGTCTACTTACGCAAAATACTAAAAAAACGCATTGTTAAAACACTCGCTTTTAGTACTGGCTATTAATTACTTGTTCCCATGTAATGTAACTGAGCCTTCGGAATAATTATTTGTCACTAATAATGCGAATATACTTTGAATGATTTTGAACTGACGTCAAAAGTCATGTCAAAATAACCTAAAATAAGGCATTTGAATAGCTTATGTCAAATTCAAATATAATGTGATTATTATATTATTTTTTAAAATTCAAGTACTCCATGGTTTGTGGATCCAACCAATCACAATGGGTTGCACCAATGACTCGACTCTTTCTTATTATATACAGGGACTCTACACAGAATACAGTGCCTTTATATAGACAGTGGCGACAATACAACTAAGCCACACCCCCGCCGCCATATTTATGCAAATTTCTAACGGGTGTTTATTTAAATCCGTGATCAGAGTCGACTGTGATACGTGTTTTACGTTTGGCAGTACTGAAAACATTCGAGATTTGCAGGTTAAGATTTGCGTCAGTTTATGTCAAAACTGACGCAAAACCGAACCTACTAACCTCGAATTTGACATAGACTGACAATACACTTCAGTACTGCCAAAAGTATAACACGAATCACAGGTGATTTAGCGTAAACATGGCGGCTAAAACCACGTGATCTAGGGAGCCAATCAAAAATAGGACACCCCATTGTCGCCACTGTCTATATAAAGGCACTGTAACACAGAATAGAGTCCCTGTATATAAAGAGTTGGGACATGTAGGGTGACTTGTTTTGGATCCACAAACCATGGAGTACCTGATTTTTGCCGATTTTAAACTTTATGCATACTTCTTTCAACTAAAACAAATGAAATATATCTTTGCTACATCACATGGTCCTTGATTTGTGGATCCAATGGCTCAACTCTTAATACATATAGGAACTCTAACACAGAACAGTTGACGGCGCCATCTATCAAACAGTTGCCCAAGTTTAGGGCAGCTATTATGGCGAACGCATATTCCAGTGTCACAATTCTCGCACTAAAATCTGTCGTTTAGGTTTATGTGTCTAGCAATGTGGTTTATATTCCACAATTAGTTTTATAATAACATTATCTAGGGAATAAGCTATTAACATGTCAAGTTTGGACCAAAAAGAAATTCAAATATTTATATTTTATTTATTTAATATTTCTGTGATTTGACTTCACATCCAGGTGAAATTTGATCACACCCTTCAGCGTGTTGTTTTCTAACAATATATATGAAAATAATTGGTTAATTTTAACTGTGAACGACGTCTAACAGATTTTAAAATACCGTGTTGTTTCTATGGTGCTGCCATCTTATAGGAAAAAGTGCAGCGGTCCCCGTCTTAACAATAATCAAATTGGATTGGTCTGCAATATATGTAAGAACTTATCTTCAAAAGCTTGCTGTCGCATTTAGATTGTACACAAAACTTATAACAGGGTGTTCTAAAAAGAATGGGACACCGATTAGACATAGATTCCTTGCCTTATAATAAATTGATTAAACCTAATATACAAAGTCCCTCAGTAGAAGTTACAGGGCTTTGAAGTTTAATTTTTAATTTTTAATTTTTTTGTTAGTTTCCAAAAATGTAGAGATATCGATTTGAATTTTAGTATACACAAGCAAACTGCGCGCTACGCGCACGTGAAATAGGATACGCGAAAGGTCAAGCTCCGAGCCGAGCGCTAAGATAAGAAAAACAAAACCTAAACAAATATAAACATCTGTGAAGCCGGAACGAGAGATTTTATTTTGTGCCACAAATACCACAGACACACATTAAGGAAAATTATATTATAGATGCTTACTGTTATGTACTGCACTAATAAGAAAAACATCATTATTAGAATTCACTGTAAGAGGCACTTTACCTATCTTTGAAAAAAACACACACACAGACCAATGAACAAAAATATTTACGTTTTCGTCCAATAACAGTGTTTGAATCAATATTTGAACAACCAATCATTCATTTATACCGTAGTAAAAAATATTATTATCTACGCTAGGGAGATAAATATCACTTATCTCAGTCATTTTGAATGAGGCTTCGTTATCTCACTAATTTTCAAAGTGTCAATTTTCTACTTGTCAAAACAATAATGAGAAACGTCTAACGACTATCGCCTTGTTGTGCAAATTTCCCACGCATATGGTAATAATGCTTTTATCCCAATTGTATTGTAAAAGATATATTATCTTCATCAGTGTTGTTATACACCATTAACCAAATTAATTTTAGTATCGTTATGAGCTTTATTACCGCACTGAGTGCGATAACGGATAGATATTATTGCGCTATCGTAATGAAAATTGCCGCACTCTTTTTATATAAAAAACATTGAACCAGAATTTACTGATGAAGATAAAATATTGAACAATACACGTTTGCTTATGGCTCTTAACAAGACTCGTTTGATTGCCGCAAAACTCGGCTCACCGCCTCGTTTTAGCGTTAATATCTATTACGTCCTTCTTGCATATCGAAAAAAAATGCGGCGTCTCTGCTGTGATACTACTAGGAAAACATTGCTTTTTATTTCTAGAATTTGTCAAATCAAAAATGAGTCGACCTTACATTATTCTCTTTGGTAAAATTGAATTGTTCAACACTTAACAATTACTGCCCTAAAGCAAAATGGACTCGAACAAACTGCATAAAAACATTTCCCCTAACGGGATCGGGTTTTTCATTAATGATAATTTGTTCTCATCAATTTTGCTAGGCAACAACGTTTTCATAAAGAAACACATTTTACCGATAAAAATATATAGGATCTTATGATTCTGCTGTTGAAAATAGCGAGAATCAGCAAGCAATAAGAATAGCAACCAGTGTAATGTAGTGACTAACAACTATTGTAAAACAAGAAACTGTGTCACTGTCGATTCATAAAGCAGGTAAGTACGTTCAACTTGGGGTCAATCGTAAAATCCGATGTTTGGTTCCAGCCTCCAAACCTGCATCTTTATTTTCGCAAGTGGACAACTTCTTAAAAGTGACTTGGTGAAAACGGTCGCCGTGCCAACTATAGTTTGGTAGTTACAAACACAACAGTATTTGCTTTATTTGATAGCACCACTGGTTCTGCCCTCTATGAGGGCCAGATGCAATCCATAGCGGAGTCTTAAGTCAGAGAGTTGTCCCCACCACTAAAGGCGTACTCTTAAGGGAACCACAGTCACTTTTAGAAAAGG
The DNA here is from genome assembly GCA_940337035.1 of Agriotes lineatus. Lineage (NCBI taxonomy): Eukaryota > Metazoa > Arthropoda > Insecta > Coleoptera > Elateridae > Agriotes > Agriotes lineatus. The sequence continues at coordinate 29,661 of CALNHX010002413.1, read as the reverse complement.
TTAGACTTTTTTACATGCAAAATGTACTCTCTGAGAGCAATATTTTCGAGAAAAGCGAAGCTAAAGATTGAAATTTGCTTGTACAGTCGCGGAATTAAAAATCCGGACGAGTCTTATAGAGGATTTTTGCAATTTTTGGGTAATGTAAATTGGGATTTGCGTTTCTAGGTTAGCAATTGACAGTTAAACAATGAGGCATGCTGTCATATACGAGTAATTATTTTAACTTTGACTAATTTCACCAGGTAACGTGATAAGTAAAGTAAAGTAAGATATACACTGAATCATTTTAAATGTCCGGATTTTTAATTCCGCGACTGTACATGCCATAGCAATGTGTTTCTCTATTACCCTTCTCAGGGCTGTAACTCCCTTAAAACGCACTTCGAGACCTACATTAATTATAACGTTTTGTCTTATTTAGATGAGTATTTCCTACGCCTAAAATTTAGTTTCACAAACACCCTGTATTTGGTTTTTATATTTGTGCCATTGTGCCACTGAACACTATCATTTTGACCGTCGAGATTGTCGGTCTGCAGGGGCCGACTGATAACAGTTAAGCGGGGCTGCGTCTTAAGAGTAGAGGCCCACTTATTACTGTAAAGCTGTGCACACGGCTCGTTAGCCACCCCAGCACGCCGCAGACGTAACATTTTTTGAGATTCAAGGTCATTGTAATTTTGAAGTACCTCAACAATTACTGTAATACTACACAAGCGTAAAAAAGGGTCGTTTTTGGGGCTCGGGTACTTTACATAAAATCTAAGAAGTTTATTAAGTAAACTATATTTCTCTGTTTCTTGAACCACTTGTAACTTGTAACTGGATGTCATTGTTGTAAATAAGTGAACTCGAGAACGACATAACCTATTAGGATGACTTTTGCGCTATTTTGTGTCGAATATTAATACTAACAACTGAAAAACTTTTGGACGAGATTCGCCTTACCAGTAACAGACGTTAAGCGATCGCTCAACTACGCTGTCAGATTGGTGTAGTGTGGACACTCGTGGACTGTGGTGCCTGAGTTTGCGAGTTCGAATCTCGGTCGGAGCATTTTTTTTAATTGTCGGAAGATGCGGATTCAAATATCTACGTCTTCTTATCTTTAAATCTGAAATGCCATACTATCGGCTATGTCTGCTCTAATCTGAAATGTATTTAATCAACCATTACTGCTCTGTTTAATGAAGTGGCGAATTAAATTCTCTCTAGGGCAAATTGGAAATAATAGTCGGCGGTTAAATAGTATCAATATTGACAAATTCATGCTGATGTTAAATTCTAGGTAGGTATCTAGAAAGTTTTTCACGAACATTAAAACGTGGAGAATATATTTTATCCAACACCTCCATATAATAACACGATTATCATGTTAATTTTCCATGTTTAATGCGATATATTAACCACTAGTGAGATAATATTCAAAAAGTCACTAATGGGAGAATGTAGAAAGATACTGTTGGTGTATATTATTGGAGGCACTGACAGTCTATATCAAATTTGAGATTAGCAGGTTAGGTTTTGCGTCAGTCTGTGTCAAATAAGAAACAAAACCTAACATGTTAACCTCGAATTTGGCATAGACTGACAGTGCAACCAATAGCACACTTCAGTACTGTTAAACGTATAAAACGAATCACAGGTGACTCTAATTATAAATTTATTTGATCTCTTGGTATTTTATTGAGTTGTTGGATAATAGTTATGTATGGTACAAGTGAATAAAAAACCATTTTATCGGTAAGAAGAAAACCGTAGCTTACTCGGGTTGACCTCGTGAATAAATTTTCCCGAATGGATAAAATAAATCTCTTTCTTCATATGTTGTTACCGCACGAAAACGCTACGACATAGCAATCCAGCCCCACAAGCGTGCAAAATAAAATCATACGCTCGAGAGCCGGACTTGCTATCCACGACACGATAAGACGACATGATCGGGAAATAAACCGAGAATACAAGGCCCCAACCCTGTTAGGATGGCGGCAACAGGAAGGGTTGCTCCAGCTAAAACTCAGCCGCGTGGGCGGATTCTTTACGACCTTCGGGTTAGGGCTGTACTCCGATACGAGAGGTAAATGATGTTAAAAATAACGGAACGCCACCATTTTCTTGACTAAATCGGGAATCAACAACCGCAACAGAGGTGAGATTACTTTGAAAATGGAAGTGAGTAAAGTCACCTTGCTACTTTTCCTTGGCAGAGTTCGGTCGGCGAGTTACATACAGTATCGACTTACCTTACGACAATAACTTAATGAAGCAGCTGTTCAACTCCTTACAACTGAAACATACACATAAAGCGCATGCAAGTAACAAGAACACAAATGAAAAACATAAGTACTTGTCAATGGATTCTATTGGAATAAATAAAATATATGTAGGTGACAATGGACATGAAATTGACTAGTTAAGATAATCAAAGAGGTTAGTCGGTTAAGGATTCGAACACGTTAACTTAAATGACACACAACAAACTTGACTGCAAATACATTGGGAGTTACAATTCGGTAAATTTAGCAAACAGCAAATAACATCGTTAACAACAATAAATGCGCTGAATTGGTCAACACCCGACGACGTAGCGATCACTTTTTGGTTAACACAGTAAAACGAATTTACAATAACTTGTTACCTGAAGAAGATCAGCTGGCTGCATAATTACGTGCGGCACTGTATGTGTATTCATCTTTCCAAACAAAACTGCCTCAAGGTGCCTGAAGAAATGGAACGACGGCGAAATCACAAGGGTGGACGTGATGCAGAACACAACCTCGATGGTGTACGCGATAAGGGGTTGGCCAGATGAATTAGAATCCCCGAAGGGTGAATAGACGACGTAACGGTACTTCCATACAGGAACCACAGAGCAACGTGCGAGATTTAAACAACACGACGTCATACTTGAGTTAGCGTGGGTTCTATGAAGAGCTCGTTAAAATCCGCGACAGCGATGATGTTGGAGTCTCGCAACCCCACGAAAAGAACTATCGACCACACTAACTTAACTTGCTTCAACTGCACCCCAAACGGTTAATGTCCACAGCACGAAGAACGCCAAAGATTGCTCACGTGACGGGACAGTTCTATTCCTTCAAACGGGCACTAACGGTTCACGGAACCCACAGAATTATTCAAAGCGGAATTACAAGGCTCATTACAAGCGCCCCCCCCCCCCGGTCGCAAAGCGATGCGAGCCGGGGGCTAAAAATCAAATACGTTTGTTCTAATTCAAGGACCGGTAGCAAGTGACGCTTAAGTCACGGATTCGAAATGCAACTGCGTTGACGCAAGCGCGTAACTACGCTCCGTCCTTATCTGACTTAAATAAAGAGCGAGAGGTGGTACGGAACTTTACAACGAACTAAGTCTAACTGACTCGACAGTTTATACGAAACTTGCAGGGAACCTTGAAGATAACGAATACGTAGAAATTGATAAACTGGAGCCTGTTTGGCTCGCAAAACAACAAAGGATACATTCATAAATGAAACTGCACGGCAGTATTCATTCACGTTTTACGCGGAAAGTTTTAAGGCAGGCTTGTACAACAACAAATAGGTGCAAGGAATTCGGTAACCTATGACTGCTTTACGGACTGAAGGGAACAAAGCTTGAATTGTAACCTACGCCAAAATAAACCTGAATCGGCAATGCGTTAATATTTGAACTGGACTACGCGGAAATGAATATCTGCAGAATGAAGGTTTGGTAACATTACCGCTAAATTACGAATTTTTACTACATGACTCGGAAAAGATACTAAAATCTGAGGAAATAGTTAAGATTGACAAATAGTTCTAACAATGTAGCATATACTTTTCTCCAATACCTACGTTTATCACATAAATAAGTTTTAAAATCGAATAAATAATTTTAAATTAGTAATCATATTACCTTGTTGTGTACTAGTTACCACTGCAGCATGTATGTATTTTGTTAATTGCTATGGTTTATGGATTGTTTTGTTCACTAGTTAATAAGGTAATATTTTGTCCATGCTCAGCGTTAAAATGTAACTTTTTTACTGTTTCATATATAAAATATAGCTTTACATTAAATATTGAAAAAAAATCGTATTCCACTCGTGTGGAATCCATATTAGACACTCAAGGAAATTAACCACTCCACCCGACGGACGTCGTGGTAAAATTTTTTTTTCGTGACCAATATGCTACATTCTACTCTTTTACAATAACTATTCTTACTTCAAAATGGGTACAATTTTACATTATCAGAGAATCGACAATAATGGAAAGAAAAATATTAAAAGACCTGAGCAACCAATCAAATTAATGCAAACAAACCATACCTAAAGACGGAAGAAACAATTTTCCGCAAGAGGTAATTTCCACAGATGAACGTGTGACGTTAGCGCCGGCCGAAATTATTATTTCTACACAATATAATGCGCGCTAATTTGGTCGTCGCTAAAACTTCGTCACAATCAGGTAAACGCATCTCCAAGAAGCGAGGATGAAGATAACGCTATTAAACTGCCAATCTGCGCGAATGCACGACCGCCCGTCTTTCAGGCATTCCTGCCCGAACTTCAGCATGAATAAGGAGGATTGGTAAGGTATAAAAGCAAAGAACGCACACTGTTAAAGACACTTGATTCCTGAGTCCAGCATTTCCTAGAAACAACCCGAATTCCTGTTGGAAATCAAAATGGTCCGTTGAATAAACGCCTGTGATTTCTGCCAATACTCCTCAAAATCGACCCCGTTCATAGCTTAAACGTGGCTCATCCAGTAGACGCCTGGGAGAGCTTTGGACATTCACCTCCTTGAAACCGATCCCCAAAATCACCCGCATAATTCATTGGAAAGCTATACAGCAGGTCCCTTACTAGAATTCAAGAGTTGAACTCGTTTATGAAGATGATTTTTGCGTGCCTCTAATAGCCAGCCATGCTCTTAAAGCCAGAACTCATAAAGTATTTACATTCATTAAGAGCTTAACTTGTTTATGATGACGCTATTTGGCGAACTCCCAGTAAACCAGTTATATTTTTGCATCACGCCGCCCCCAGGTATAATTAAGTACTTGCAAAAGTTGAGAGCTCTACTCTCACCCGTGGGGATACTGTTTGCGGACCTCCTAAAACCGCCTGCAGTGCCCTGTTATCGAAATATAAGCCCCCCAGCAGATTTTCTTCGTAAGCTGAAGTTTAGGTTATGACTGGAATTGTCCCGAAAATTAATTAAATTCACTGTTATTTCACTTCCGGAAACTGCAGCCTATCACCGGTCAAGTCCGCCCTCCCCCTGCCACCCATAAAGCTTAAACAATTGATCCCCAAATAAACAACAAATTATCACTTCGTTAGAATTCATAACAAATCTGACAACCTTTTCTTGTGTTTTCAGCTAATACCGTACGAGGGCGCTATAAAGCACGACTTTCATTGCAGCGAACCGATCTAATTTCCAAGGACAGGCTACGCGGAAGGTGATGTGGTTTGTCTAACCACTCAGGCGTCCGGCTTCCTGCAGACCAGATCTTATCTTTATTTTGGAAATTGTATACAGAATATAATTATGTATTTTGACTTCTAAATATTTGAATGAATAAATGCTTATTTTATGTGTACTTGATCTATATACTTGAGTGAACAAATCGAACCCTGGCATCTGTCTGCCCATTAGCAAAGTCGTATAAAAAAAATTAACAATTGTAATTAAGCAAGCGACAAAAGAATGAGCAATAATTAATAAGTTACAACCGTTTCAAAGGTCTATATAGTTATTCTTCTAGAAAAACTTCCGTTACTTCTTCTATGACGTCAAAATCGGTACCACCACAATAATAGAAAAATAAATTATTGCATACGACAAAAAACATACAGGGTGTCGAAATGCTTTACGCACCATAGGGATTTCAATGGTAATTTTTTCATATGAAAATATTTGCTTCCCTAATTATTTTAGAGCAAACTTGTATGGAAGCTTTTGTAGAGAAAAAATTCTGTATCCATTTGTGCCAGCATTTGTCATTTTACATTTGGGAAAACCGAAAATTTAAAGAAATAAAATTGACATTTTTAGACAAATCAGTGGTGCCTTAAAATTATTGAAGCATCTCAAAGCATCAACAAATTAGTTTGCTGTTTATTTGTTTGCATCTATCAAATGTAGCTGCAACCATGGCACTTATTGCACCTGATCTGCTTCCAGCATATAGTCAAAATTATACCCATTCGGAGTCACGTGACTTTTGTCTGTCTCTGTTCATCTTTAGTAAAATAGATGAAATGGAAGAAATTTGAAAAAACGGCATGTCGATTCATAAAATTAATTTTAAAAATTTGACGTTTCTAATCTGTCAGATTATATTTTTCGTGTAAGTTATTGAGATAAGGGTAATAAAACCTAAAATTGTTGAGCCGAAAACTGGAAATTAAAAGAAACCATCGGACATGCGGTATAACGAGCAGTCACAACAGTTAATTTGAATATTATGCGTTTTTTTTTATGAAGAGTACAATATTAATAATAGTAAATCAACAGTTTCACCCTCCAACGCTGTTCGCCGTGCTTCTCTTGCGTTAAATATCTCGGAGAGCACAATTTACCGAAAATATGAGCCAGAAAGTGAAGAATGCAAAAACGGAAGTCGACGAAGCAGTCAAGACACTGTATATAAAATGTATGTAGCTAAAGAATTTGTAACCATAAAAAATCTAAAAAATGCTTGGTTGAAGAATCTGGAGATTTTTCACATTCAGTTTCTTCCCTAAATAGATTGTGCAAGGAAATAGGCTTCAAATGGCAATGTTCTATAACAGAATATGCATGCACAGAAATTGACTTAAAATTTGCTATACGCAGCAGGTTTTTAATGTAGCAGCTGACATATCTTTATTATATTTACATTTTACGACATGTTATGTTTTCTTTAACCTGTAAATTCAGTTTGATTTCATATAAGAGAATAAACCCGTAGCAACCATGTTTTAGAAATTGGCATATGTCAGGATAACCTACAAAACGGAATGTCATTTATTTCCCTAAAATTGCATTTTTAAGAATCGACATACGTAAAATTACTAGATTATCACGTGACTCCGAATGGGTATAAATTTGACTATTCAACACTATAACATGTAAGCCAATCACATTGCAGACATTTGCGTTTTTCAACCAATAACAGCAGTATATCACTGAATATTGGGCACCATGCAAAATATTCACAAAACAATGTACTTACTCAAAAAATAAATAGCCTTGTTGCGAAGTATCGCTTAGCAACGATGTTCTGTCCTTAGTGATATTGCTAGGTTACGTAACACTAAACCCCAACAAACGGTGTGGCTTGTTTTAAAAATTTTAAAATGCTGTGTTTTGGAAGTATTCCGCTGAATTTAATTGAGAATGAATAATTATATTAATTGTTCGATTATTTTTCAATAAAGTTAATCGTTATGTATTAATATTGTTAAATAGTCGTCCCAAATACCACTCGAAGTGGATATATATTTTTTAAATATTTTGCCATTTCCATAGAAATTATTGCAAATTTCACTCAACAAAATCACATTTAAATGTCACTCGCCTTCGGCTTGTGACATTTTTGATGTGATTTTGTATCGTGAAATTTAAACGCAATAATTTACATGGAAACGACAAAATATTTGTCAAAAATATATCCACTGCTTGTGGTATTACCCTTGACTATACCACCACTTCATAATTTGCACTGATTTTTGAAAAAATGATAATTCTAGTTTATTTCATTATTAGGTTTTCTGACGAAAATGAGAAAAATGATGGCATAAATGGATGCAGAATTGTTTGCTCTACAAAAAACCTATTTAAAAGTTTGCTCTAAAATAATTAGGGAAGCAAATATTGTCATATGAAGAAATTACCATTGAAATCCCTATGGTGCGTAAAGCATTTCTACACCCTGTACTATATAATTAACATATGAGGTTGGTTACTGTGAGTTCAGTTGCACAATCGTCACTGTGATTTAATTTTTCTTAATTGTCGAAAGTAGTAGGTATAGTCTGTTTTTTTGCTTTATGATTCAGAGCAGGCTTTGCATTTGCATTTTTGTAACAGTGTAGGTAGTTAGTGGCAAAGGAAAAAACACTAGTTATGTCAAAAACCATTAGAACTGTCAATGTGTTAACTTATAAGCACTATTATACTTAATAAGAGCTAAAATTACTGAACCATTGACATTAAATAAGGTATTGCTTTATTTTAAGTACGTTTATTTAAGCTTCATAAAATTTCTAGACATCTATCTTTTATGTACTAATGTAAAAATAAATATATTATTAATAATTTGCTGATGATTTTTGTTTGTAGAACTGTGTTGTATAAGTTATTATTTATGCTACACATATAACAGGCATTTCAAAATAAAGAGATAATACAAAATACTCTGGTAGAACCATTTTCAGTGATATAATTTACCAGAATTTAGATGGATAGACTTCAGGATAATCATCCAGAATCTGATTCAGAAGAGGAATACAACTCGTCTTCCGATTCTGTATCAGATTCTTCCAACCTAATAATAACAGGAGGTATATCGTCCACACTGAACAAATAAGAAATGAGATGGCGGCAAGAGAAACTGTAATACAAAGGATAGAAAAGAAAGGCTTGAAATGGTTTGGGCACCTTTTACGCATGGATGAATCAAGATGGCCGAAACGAATATTCAGCTGGACACCACCTGGAAGAAATAAAAGAGGTCGCCCGCGGAGGTCCTGGAACGAAGGGATACGCCAGGCGATGAGACAGCGGGACATGACCGAAGATATGGCACATAACCGAGAGGCATGGAGAAGGGGAATGGGAATGCAGCATCTAGCTGTCTGACTAGTTTGTTATATATTGAACTAAATGTCAATGTAGATACAATATAGTTGATCCCAAATATATATATATATATATATATATATATATATCGTCCACACCAATTTAACAATGTGCTTTGCCCAGTCACTTTATATTAGTAGTTCACAGTGCTCAACGTTTTTTTCCATATGTTTGCTGTACACAGTGATAGAGATTTAAGCCATAAATTAGCAATTATGTCTTTTGAGGGAGGCTGAGAATTTATATCCTTATTATAATAGTTCTTACATAAACTCCATGCCAATTCAATTGGATTGTATTGACAGTGGTATGGAGGTAATCTAAGAACTTCATGTCCATGTCGTTTTTGTCAATTAAGTATTGCTTTTGGTCAATATAAAGTAAAATTAAACTCCCATAATCGTCGCTTTATTATTTTGTCACCAAATTGTACGTCACTTTTAATTAACCATTCCTGTATTTGTAGTTTATTGGACGAGAAATTGGGTGATTTATCGATAAGAACCGAATTATATGGTGCATTATCCATAATTAACACACATTTTCCATTCAATTTGGCCAAAGCTGGGATTAACTGTTTTTCAACATTGCCTAAAAATGTCACTATTGATACACTTATGATAGCCCCTGTCATTATTGTCCGAGTCCAACAGTAAGTCACATCCTGGTAAAGTTTCATCCAAAAACATGAATATACATTTTTCACTATAATTTCGAAATTGTAAATATTTCCTTTAAGAGTAAAAAATTCCAAATTTTTTTCTTAATATCTTCCCTGAAACTCTGTTCCTCCCAAGTTAGAAATTCCTTTTCTTTATTCATATTATCATTCGGTTATTGCTGGAGTTGTGATTTTGCTTCGTTTCGATTTCTGTGTTGCATTCGAAATCTAGCATTATAAGAAATTGTTAGAAATGTTATATCTGTTTAATTCTTAATACTTACATCGAAAATTAGTAGAACGGCATTTTATAGCCTCTTTGGTTTTACTATTACCTAATGCTGCTTTTTCGTGGCATTTTATTAAGATTTGCTGAAGTGTCAACTTGACAATCCCGGCGACCTGGATTTTGACATTAGTTATATTTTGTAACTAAACTGTTGTACACTGCTAAAATAATATAAATGCAAAGCCTGCTCTGAATCATAAAGCAAAAAAATAGACTATAACTAAATTTATTTTTGAGAGATGTCGAATAAGCATTTGAGCAGCCGTGCAAAAAAAACTGTTGCTTCAATAATAACATGGTTTTCATAAGAACGTAATAATAGGGGCCGTTTTATACCGTTGAATGCCGTCAGACTCTTTTTAATTAGCTAATGCAATGTATTATTATGTATTAACGGTATAGAGGCTGGTGCTTTATAGGCTTGCGTCTGACGGTACAATGCTCAACTTGCTCCGGATGAGGGTTACAAAGTTGGAGAGCGCCTTTTTGTGTTTGCGCAGCAACCAGTGACTGAGGTCTTAGTGATGTGCTGACCTTGTTACTCTATCTCTTAGGTCTGTGGTTCCGAGCAGAGCACAGTTAATTTGGTGCCCAACTGTAAATGGTCTCACCGAGCCCGATTCCAATCGCCAAGGCTGCTGAAAAATTCCGGTCCCCGAGGGATTCGAACCGAAGACTTGGTTAATCCAAGCCTAGCGCTTTCCCAACTGGGCTACCCGGCTTCTTCTGCAAATTCATAAAATTTTACTTTAAGGAGATGCGGCAGCATTAAATATCACTATTTAAACAGTACGCATCTCAGCCAATTACATGAAATATTTACTTCTCAATGCTTCTAATATAAAATATTGGGGTGCAATGCTAATTCGCGCCCGTAGCACAAGCTAGCCTACACGTGCACCCTGGATAGCGCTAAAGAACTAGCACAACAGACAGACATACCATCCAATAGGATCTCCTGGCTGAAATGCACAGAGGGACTTTGACATACCTAAGCCCTTCTCAGGGCTTCTCGACAAAGAATGCTAGAAACATTACACGTTTTATATTATACACTGATTTTAAATGTTAACCTTGTATATAAATTTTTATATTTTTATTGTGCATTTTCCTTGCTATACGATAAATAAATAAACATAAAATATTTAAATAATCTTGTTTTGAGAGCAGCATGCAGCCCTTTATAATAGACGAGAAAAACTGTTAAATAGGAATTTGTGTACCTAGGCAGGAAAATGAATATTTTCCCGGCGTGGTTCACACAGTAATTTTTATTCTACACAACAGAATATATATTGCAATGATACAAGCTTAATATGGTTAGAATTAAAATTTGTTAAAAATTAGGATATTAGAATGGTTTTGATTTATTCAGAGATAAGGCAGAGTTGTATCTGAAATTTGAAAATTACAGGTGAATTGAATACAGTTTAAAAATCAATGATAAATGTTAATTTCGAAATAAGATAAAATTAAGTATGTTTAACTCAAATATATATTAGACTAGAAGGCATAAAAATAAAAATGAGGTAGTTGAGTAATTTGTTTCAGTAGACGAAATAAACTGAAAAATGTAGTAAACTAATTTTTGATATAATTAAAATATGGAAGATAACCCTGTTTTATTCATGTAATTTTGGTTATGATAAAAAGGGTAATTAAAATAAAACCTCGTGGTGATTTAAAAATGGAATTTTAAAAAACTAAAAACAAGAGAAGAATTAACTAAAGAAGATTATTGGAAAATGGTAGACAAAACTAATGGATAGAAGAATTATTATATACAAGTAAAGTATTAAGGAAACATACTGGGTTAGATTTATTTGGGATATTACATTTGACATATATCAAAAGTAAAATGGGATTACGTCAACATATGTATTGTTGAGTGGAGCTTCCAAGGGGGTGTCACCGGAAAGAAAAGGAGCGTTCCAAGTAGCAGTTGACTGTGAGACAAGTGGATGTCCAGATTTGATGGTTGCTGACAGGAGTTTGGGGTTTGCTAATATTTGGACAATTGGAACGAGTGGTCTGTCGGTGAGCGGAGCATTGCAGTAAGAAGCTTGAAGGGGTCTAGTTGCGGAGCAAGGATAGATTGCTGTCTTGAATGTTGTATGAATAACAATCCAAGGTGGTTGATTTCTTATCAGATCCTAACTAGAAAATAAATAAAGACGTTAACAAGGTGAAATTAATTAACAAATAAGAACTTACTGTGTTATTAAATATTATAGTGTACCATTCAAAACATTGGGCATTTGTCATTAGAATTTTAAAACTGTTTTGACATTTGGTTGTGATTCATGATTTAAATGAAATTTTAAAATATTAGAAAATCAATTTTTCAGTAACAAGTAACTAGATAACGGAACCCACCCCTGTAAAGTTTTCAGAAGCTATTACAAAAAGTAATTATTGACATTATTATCCAAACGAGGGCAATTTGTAATTAAAATACTTCATTTACATCAGAATTTGAAAGTTATACACATTTAAAAGCACAGCAAAGTGTAGCCAGTGCAATATTGACGTTTATAATTACGTACCTCGTAACAACAGTAATTAATACTTTAGAATAATAACGGAAAAATTAGTCAGCTGCACGTTTAAAATTTGACAATAAGAATCCGACAATTGATGAACTAGCAATAAATAGTACCTATATGGCCTCCTCGATTAGGACGCTCTTCATTTATTTTCGCGCCTAGCCGCGAAACGTCAACTGGAGAAACATTTTCGCGGCTAGCCGTGCACACCTATACTTTCGCGAGTATGTAGAGATGCGAAATGCGGATTTTCATACAGTGTAGGACAAAAAATAGGGGCAGTCAAACATCTTTGCACATGGTCTTAAAAAATATTGCATTTAAATGGCGAAAAGATAATCCTCAACGAGGTGTCAGATAATTTAATGACTTTTGGAGTCCTTTCAACACATAAAACAAGAAGCGTTGTATCAATTTGTGTTTAGAATGAGACGTGAATATTGCAAAATGGCATTATATAGTTATTCTAAGGAAATTTCGGTTTCACGTCATAAACTCTCATGGCGTAATATCTAGTATGCTGTGTTGCCGGTATGTTAGAAGTATTTTAACAGTTCGAAGATCAATGTCTTGCCAACGGCTACTTATAGTGCAATTTTGGAATATCGATATCTCCCCCAAAAATGCAAATTGAAACAACGCTTCTTATTTTATGTGTTGATGAAAATCCAAAAAGTTATTTGTTTTAAAGAAAATTTGTTTAAATACATGAGACCCCTTGGAGGATTATCCTTTTGTCATTTAAATCCTATATTTTTTAAGACCATGTGAAAAGACGCTTGCCTGCCCGTAAACTGCCTCTTCTCTCAGTTTTTTTTCTAAAACTGTTTACAAAAAGGTGCTAAAAACAAGATTATGTAAATGCGTCAAAATATATTGACATGAGCATGAAATGACAAAACAAGTAAAAACTAAATAATAATAAAGCAGCTTAATAATAATCTTCATAAAAGGATATTGAGTGGCATAACTTTTAATATTGGAATTTCTATTTCCTACAACGGTATTTGCAGTTCATTTGTAAATAGTCCAGTTGTGGTTGCAATTGTAATTCAAATTAATTGCAGGTTATTCTGTTAGTCAAAATTTATCTGAAGGAAGTAAATATTATCATAAAATGTAACAAAAGTTTATTTTTTACATATTTGGTTTATAAAAGGGTTAATATTGTAATATAATTGGAGACAGACACAATTGAGAACTGTTAACCTAAAAAGTATGATTAGTGATAATTAGAAAAGTCATAAAGATGAAAAATATAACAATCTGTATTATCGGTCGAGAATAACCAAGGTTTTTGGTGGGTATTTTGAAAATAACAAGAACAAATGGGGTGTAAAATTTTTGAATTAGATTGACACAAGTCCAAGTAAAAACTGAATTAAACAGTCAATTTTGAAAAATAAAATAAAATACTAGTATGTACAGTTATATAATGTCATACGAATAAGGAGTGGTATACTGAAGGATTAAGTGCGAAAACAAAAAAGACTAAGTAGTGCATAAAACTTACGGTTAGAAGGGATTGCTGACTACCACGAGAAGGATATCTGAGGCAGATATCAAGTGAATTGGAAATACATAAAAGATAACAGAGCTCGAAGAAAGAAGATTACCAAGTAAGTAATACGACTTCAATTCGAAACAAAACAAATATAAAAGGAGAGCAGTAATTAGAAGTATTTATCTGCTACTTACAAATATAGAATTGAACTCAATCAAACAACAAATTATAGTATACTAGCAAGGTGCCCGTTCTTCGTACGGGCTACAAATGTTTTTTCTTCTAAATCTCAAATGAATTCCAGGGCGCACCCCTATCCTTCACTCAATACGCTAAACTAACAAACGCCACAAAACAATATGCTAGGTAAAAAGGACACAGAATTCTTCCGAAAAAAGGCCCCCGCAACTATTTTATGCTTCACGTACCCCCTGGAAATGTGTACGTAATTGTCATTCTTCTTGTATTTGATAAAACAATAGTTTTAGTATAACAATGAGATAAAATTAAAATATATATATACAAACTACATGTTGTATTCATAAATTGGTGGAATTTCGGAAATCTTCCTATTTATTCTAAGAGATATTGAGTAATTCGAAAAAACACAGTTTACTCCTTTTTCACCCCTTAGGGGTGGAATTTTGAAACATTCTTTCAGTCCATATTATCCTGAAATAAACCCACAGCGAAAAATAATTAATAAATTTAACACCCTACGCCTTTTCAGTTTTCTTTTTTTACCGCTTTAGGGGTAATTTTAAAATCCATTAAACCACTTTCTAAATATTTTAAAAATACATCTACATGCCGAAAAGGGAATGTTCTAATTCAATAAACCTAGGAGATACAAAGAGTTCTTTAATTCACCCCGAATCCAGATTTGCACCTTTAGGGGTTGATTAGGGAAAATTCTGACACTTCTATTGGATACCTGTGCAAGTAAACACCAAGTCAATATGTCATCGGGTCTAAGAGATATGGAGGAATTCGTGAAAACACAGTTTAGCCCTTTTCACCCCCTTAGGAGTAAAATTTTAAAATATCTTTAACCACTTTCTAATAATTTTAAGAATACATCTATATGGCAACAAATAACGTTCGAACTCAATAAACATAGGAGATACGAAGAGTTCTATAATTCACCCCGAATGCATATTCACACCTTTAGGGGTTGATTACGGAAAAATCCTGAAATACGTTTCTAGGTATTTGCATCTTTACAACTAAACACTAAGGGGCTATCTCATTGGGTCTAAGAGACATTGAGAAACCCGTGAAAACACATTTTACCCCTTTTCACCCCCGTAGGAGTGGAATTTCAAAAAATTCCTTTTAACCCATTTTGTTGTGAAATGGAACTCACAGCGAAAAAATTTAATAATTTTAACCCCCCTATCCCGTTTCAGTTTTTCCTCCTTTTACCCCTTCAGGGTTAAAATTTTCCAATTCCCTCATACCCCTTTCTAAATATTTAAGAAATACATATATATGCTAAAAAAGAATGTTCTAACTCAATAAACATAGCAGATACGAAGAGTTCTTTAATTCACCCCCAATCCATATTTGCAACTTTAGGGGTTGATTAGGGCAAAATCTTAAAATACGTTTCTAGGTATTTGCATTGATAATCTTTGCAAGCAAACACCAAATCGATATCTTATCGGGTGTAAGAGATATTGAGAAATTCGTGAAAACACATTTTACCCCTTTTCACCCCCTTAGGGATCGAATTTCAAAAAATCCCTTCTTAGCACTACCTTACGTAACAAATTGAACCTTCCACCCAAATTTCAAGTTTCTAGTACCAGTGGTTTCGGCTCTGCGTTGATTAGTCAGGGTTGTGACCTTCCTTTATATACAGTGTGGTCCATTAAGTGTGCAACAAATGGGAATTTTTTTTATTAGTTGTACAATCGAAATTTAAATATTGTCAAAAGTTAGTGCATGTTCGATAACCATATCAGATGCCCTTAGAATGGCTTCAAGTTAAACAATATACAGGGCAGGACAAAAAATATGAAATTCGTTCAAGAATAAAGTTACCTTATTTCAAAAAATATAGCAAAATTTTATTAAGAAAAGTTGTTTAGAATTAAAAGTTATGCTCAAATACAAAGTCACGGCTTCCTATTCGAATTTTGATTCTTTTTTGGAAAATTTTGTATTACCCCCGTATGATACATATTTTTATTATTTTGATTTTATATGTATTTAAGAAATACAACAAATATAAACAACACTGAGTGGATGAATCACTTTAAGGAAATACTAACAGACAACAAGATGGTGATTGAAGAGGAAAAAGATGAAAACTTGGAAAACCATATAGAAGAAGAAGGAGCGGATACACCCACCGAAGAAGAATTCAATGACGTAATAGCACAGCTTAAGAGGAACAAATCAGGTGGAAAGGATAACATCGTAAATGAGCTGATAAGATATGGAGGAGAAGCTTTAAGCCAAAGAATATTCAAACTACTAACCCATATCTGGAAAGAAGAAAAGATGCCCAGTGATTGGAAAAAAGGAATAATTGTGCCATTTTACAAGAAAGGCGATCCAAAAGCTTGTGCAAACTACAGGGGAATCACTCTACTCAGTGCTGTATATAAGATAATGACTACGATAATAAATAAAAGATTAATGGTGTACACGGAGACACAAATGGGAGACTACCAATACGGCTTCAGAAGAGGAAGGTCTACCGTAGACGCTGTGCATATAGTGAAGCAAACAATTGAAAAGTTTTATGAGTACGGAGCTGATCTGCAAATGGTGTACATTGACTTCAAACAAGCATTTGATAGCCTAAACAGAACACAGGTAATAAAATCCATGAAGAGCATGATGATACCGGGAAAGTTAATAAGACTGACAGAAATGACCATGAAAAATTCACAAGCAACAGTCAGGACAGAAGAAGGAGAAACCGAAGAATTTGAAATTAATCTTGGGGTGAGACAGGGAGACGGGCTATCAACAACACTGTTTATACTAACACTAGACGCAGTAATTAAAGAGTGCAAGTTCAAGGGAACAATCATCAACAAAGCGACACAAGTAGTAGCGTACGCAGACGACCTCACTGTGCTAGCTAGAGACAGAAGAAGCTTGGAAGAAGCAATCAAAAATATTGAACAAGAGGCAAAGAAAAAAGGTCTCACAATAAACCAAGAAAAAAGCAAATACATGGAAATAAGCAGAGGAAATAGAAGAACCACAACCAAAGCAGTAAAAATAGGAAATTTTGAATTTGAAGTAGTAGAAAACTTTAAATACTTGGGAATAATAATTAACAGCAAAAACGACAGAAATATTGAGATTGACCACAGAGTACAGGCGGGGCACAAAGCTTATTATAAATACAAAAGCATAATGAAAAGCAAAAATATAAGCATAAACACAAAAATGAAGGTATATAAGGCAGCTATTAAACCGGTAGTTACCTATGGTGCGGAGACAGCGAATTTAACAAGCCTGGAAGAAGAAAAGTTACGAATATTCGAAAGGAAGATAGTAAGAAGAATATACGGATTAAAGAAAATCACTGATGGGGAATACAGAAGATTAATGAATTTTGAAATAAAAGACATTCTAAAAGGAGAAGATATAGTGAAGACCATAAAAGTGCAAAGACTCCGATGGTACGGCCATATAAGGAGAATGGGAGACAATAAGGAAGTAAAGAAAATTACAACATGGAGACCAGATATCACGAGAGGAAGGGGGAGACCGAGAAGCAGGTGGGAAGATCAGGTACTGGAGGATATAAGGAGATTGGAGATACAAACATGGTGGGACAAGGTACAGGACCGAGACAGGTGGAGGAAATTAACGGAAGAAGCAAAGACCAACAACAGACTAGAATAAATCAAGAACGGAAGAACGTGGATTAACTCACCACAATAAATGAGTTTCCAGAGCTCACATGAATGAGCGGCTACAATTCCTAAAGGAATGTAGAGCCATGTATATATATATGTATTTAAAGTAGCCACACCAACATCCCTTTTAAATAACTTTTAGCAACTTGATGCGTATTTGTAAAATTTACTTGGATTTATATTTTTTTAGGTAAGCTTCCACTTCATGTTTGTTGCAACGACATTTAACAGAACTTTAGAATTTCGCAAATATTCTTTTTAACAAGGCAAATGCTTTACTAATAATAATTTACATATGAAAAACTCTTAATAAAATCAGAATAATAAAAATATGTATCATACGGGGATAATACAAAATTTTACAAAAAAGAATCAAAATTCGAATAGGAGGCCGTGACTTTGTATTTGAGCATAACTTTTGATTCTAAACAACTTTTCTCAATAAAATTTTGCCATATTTTTTGAAATAAGGTAACTTTATTCTTGAACGAATTACATATTTTTTGTCCTGCCCTGTATATTGTTTGACTTGAAGCCATTCTAAGGGCATCTGATATGGTTATCGAACATGCACTAACTTTTGGCGGTATTTAAATTTCGGTTTTACAACTAATAAAAAAATGTCCCATTTGTTGCACACTTAATGGACCACACTGTATATATAGATTACATACCGAGGTGGAAAGTGTTCCATTCCTGTCGAGAGATTAAGTAGTTAACCGAGCCGCATAGCGTCGAGGTCAACTTTATCTTGAGACAGGAATGAAACTTTTCACCGTGGTATGTATACTATTTTATTCGCAACCACTTTATTCTAAACAATAATTGGAAAAATTATTATATTATGATACGAAAGGTTGCGACGCGCATGAATGGATGAACGAGATTCCCAGATTCCCTGTGTATTTGTAGTCGGACGTCGCCCTAAAGTTTCAAACTTACACCTTTGGAAAAATTAGGCTTTTCTCTCTCTTATAATAATAATAATAATAATAATAATAATGTCTTTATTGACTTGCAAATATAACAATAAAAATACATTCGCTACATAAAAAAAGAACAAGTCAACCTTGAGGCGAAGTTCAGTTACCCCAAAGGGCTTCTGGTCTTCCACTTAACCTAGCAAAACAACTGCAAAAATATATTTATTTAAAATAAAAGTAAAAAAAAATATACGAGTGAATTATATAATAAACCTAACTTTTACATGTAATATATGGTTGCATATACCATAACCAACTACAAAAATACTGGT
Source organism: Agriotes lineatus (assembly GCA_940337035.1). Taxonomy (NCBI): domain Eukaryota; kingdom Metazoa; phylum Arthropoda; class Insecta; order Coleoptera; family Elateridae; genus Agriotes; species Agriotes lineatus. The sequence goes on along the minus strand of CALNHX010002413.1, from coordinate 10,673 downwards.
ACTATGTTTGTGACAAAATGTAGGTGTTAACAATGTCCATTCATTAAGATTTTTTGAAGTTCGCACTTAAATTTTTCGACTGAAAGATTCTTTAAAAAATTGGGTAATGCATTGTAGATTTTAGTTATATTATAAGTAAAGGAACCTTCAAAAATCACAGTCCTGTGCATTGGTACAGTGAGCAAACCCCTGTGTCTGAGATTAAGTGTATGAACGTCTGTTCTAAAAGTAATTTTGTTGTAAAGGTAAGGTGGCGTATGGCTTAATATGATTTTATGGTATAAAACAGAAGCATGCAGATGTCTGCGATCAGACATATTTAACCAGTTTAATTCTTTTAATTTATGCGTCACACGATCAAACTTTCTAATGCCATAAATTAACCGAATACAAGCATTTTGAAGAATCTGTATCCTTCTCGCTGTTTTTTTATCTAAACATGGTCCATAGACTGCATCACAAAAATTAAACTGTGACAAGACCAGGGACTCTGCAAGAATAGCTTTAGTTCTGACGTTTAAAATGTGTCTATTTGAATAGAGGATTTTTAAATTTGCATACGCTTTTCCGATGCAAATATCTACGTGCTTTTTGAATCTCAGTTGACTATCGATTTGCAAGCTAATATTACGAGTAACATCTTTCAGTGGTAGTATCACCAACCTTTATATTTATTTTATGATGATACTCATATCTATCTTTATTCCTGCCGAACAACATTACTACAGTTTTTTTCGAATTTAAATTCAAACAGTGGCTTTCGGATGCTTTGTTAAAATTTTTAAGGTCTTGGTTAATATTGTCAATTGCAGTGTCTATATGATTAACGTTAAACGAATAGAATAATTGAGTATCGTCTGCATATGTATGTGATTTGCCATGAACCAATGAGTGAGCTAAATTACTTGTATATATTATGAACAACAGGGGCCCTAGTATTGAGTCTTGGGGGACTCCGGTATTGACTTTAAGAAGTTCAGAACATTCGTTGCCTAGAATTACAAATTGTGATCGATTGTTCAAGTAATTCTGAATTAATTTAGAAGCATCATTACTAAAATTTAAGTATGTTAGTATAGCACTGAGAATCTCATGATTGATCGTGTCGAAGGCCTTTGAGTAGTCTAGTAAGATCAAAACCGCTAACATAACATTCCAGCTTCGATTGCTTTGAATATATCGTCGGTAATGTTTAAAAGAGCGGTTGTGCAGCTATAGCCTCTTCTAAAGCCCGACTGCAGTTTTGGAAATAAGTTAAAGTTATTAAAAAATGCTCGAATTTGAAAGTCAATGACCTTTTCTAAAAATTTTGACATGCTACATAATAAACTTATAGGTCTGAGATCTTTTAATTCATTTGGTTGATTTACTTTAGGCAAAGGAATTACTTTAGCGATTTTCCATTGCGATGGAAAAACATTGTTAACAAGACAAAAGTTGATAATGTGTGTTATGTACTGCAAAATTAGCGGGGTGCAAGTTTTATCATCCTGATATTAACATTATCAACACCAGATGACAAGGATTTAATACTACATATGATTTTATAGATTTCTTCTTCAGTGACGGTACTAAATTTAAATTCAGAACTAATCCCCTGCTTTTTATTATTTAGATAAAAAGCAAGAGTTTCTTGAAAATTTAAATTAACTGCTAGATTGGAATGAATAAATGATTGGTTAATTTCATTAACACAAAAAAGTTCGGGAGGAATTTGCTTTTGTTTGGATTTGTTGTAAATGTCCATGTCTCTTAGTTCTTTCGACAGACCCTTCGAGTCCTTGTGACGCAGTCTATACTCAAGATAAGCTTTTCTCTCATTCCTGCAGGATGTAGTAACAATATTTCTTAAGGATTTGTAATAATTAAAGTGGGCAACCTTCTTTGTTTTCTTGTAACGTTTATAGGCTTTATCTCTAAGAGACATCATAAACTTGAGAGTTTCTGTGACCCATGGACAGTTTCTTTTTGAAAAACGAGCAGATTTTATTGGAGCATGAATGTTAAACAAATTAGTGATATGACTAATTAGGAAGGTGAGTTTAGAATCAATATCAGGCGTATCCATCAAAAGGTAAAGCGGTAGAGACTGTAAGTCCCTCTCAAATTCTTCATGATTAAATTTAGAAAAATCTCTATAAGTTTTAAATACAGGCAAAAGTTTAGGACGGTTAATGGAAACATTGTAGAAAATTAAGTCATGATCAGACAAGTCATGCACCGGTTCCACACCATGATTCGTAATCAGTTCTTTATTTGAGGTTAAAATTAAGTCAATTAGCGTGGATGTCATTGGCATATTTCTCGTTGGCTCATCTATGACTTAAAAAATATTATAAGTATCTAGAAGAGATTGTAATTCGTTTCCATTAGCACTGTTTGATAACATATCGATATTGAAATCACCGACGCAAACTATTTCTTGGCATGTAGATATCATGTCGGATAAGGTTTCCTCCAGCACTTCAAAGAAACTATTGATACTTTTATTGGGAGGTCTATAGATAACTCCAATACCAAGCGAGATTTGTTGAGTTTTAATGATTAACCATAACTGTTCAAGAGATTCGTTATCAATGACATTCACGCGTTGAGCGTGCAAAGTATTTTTAACATACATACCAACGCCTCCTCCCCTAGTACTTCTATCTATCAGGAAAAAATTATAACCAGGTATATAGACCGCATCGTCAGAAATATTTTAAGTTAACCAGGTTTCACTCACTGCAACAATGTCGTAATCCCCATTGGCGAGAAGCGTCTTAAAATCTGTAAACTTGTTAAGTCATTTTGCTGTCGCAGATGCTTAATCGCATTTCACGCCTTTAGGGCAATTTGTTGCTTCAGGTCATTTTGGTATTTTAAATAGCCACCTAGGCTTTAGGGCAGCGTACCCGTATGCTAAACCCTTTTAGTTCTTTATTTGGCTCCATCGCCTAATTCCAGAATCATGATTTCGCACATATTTGACCCCAAACGCAGCATTTCTCGTCGGTTGGAGCTCCCCTCTGATGGCGCTGTGGCAGCCGAGCGTATCGCCCGCAAGAATTCCGAATCTTCTAGAAAGCACGCCGTTGAGGCGTGATACCATTGGTGCCGGCATTAATTTGTTTCATTTTATCGCCCCGCGATTGGCTGCCGAGGTTTAGTCACGTGGGGACGCGACCAAGGTGACCCGTGCCAGCGCTTCCCTCTGGGCATTCAGCCGAGAGCCGTCGATCAAGTAAGAGGTCGGATAGTGTGTGCGTTCGTGCGGCGCTTCCGCCCTTGGCGGGGGCGTCAGCCTTTTTCCCGTCGAGTGCTGCTTCAGCAATTATGTGGCAAACGTTTTCGCCTTAAGGGCAGTAGACCGCAGTCCGTTGCAGAGAACGCTCGTGTGGTGGTTGTGAGGGTGAGTTTCGAATTGTCTTCGGCGTAGCGTGGGTGTTTTTGGAGCCCAGTTCCTGCTTCCGTAAGTAAGGGGTCGTGCCCCTTTCATCTCGACCTACGAGGATCTGTCCCGCAGAACGAAAGTGGCCCATTTTTCGTCGTCCCGTTGTACGCGTCCTGACGCGCTTCACGTCGCCATTGTGGCGGATGTGCCCTCATCCCTATAGCCGTCGAACATCGAAGGTACCTGCCACCTAAGACTGCAGCCTGTCGCAACTCGACTGTACCAGGCTCCCTAACCGCCTACATATTAAGGTATGTGTCTTTGAACTGATTACCGCTGTGAACGCGAGCGAGCCGTCACATCTCTGGTGCCTACAGGCACTGTCGTCATATTTGTCCATGTCGCGAGTGCTAATTTGATCTTTGCTGTTCGCTGCATAAGGCGTCGCGCCAGCATATTTGTGCATTCCTTCAGAATTGCAGACTGTCCATGTCGCGAGTGCTAATTTGATCTTTGCTGTTCGCTGCATAAGGCGTCGCGCCAGCGTATTTGTGCATTCATTCAGACTTGCAGACTGTCCATGTTGCGAGAGCTAATTTGTTCATTACTGTTCAACATCTGTCGCTAGGTTTAGAGCGCGCGCGCCAGCTGGTGTCCTTAGTTATAATCTAGTTATAGATATAGGGCGACGCACTCTGCTGCCCCATTGTAACCCGTTAGTCAATACATGATTTGTTAGCTAAGGGAACTATTGTTTTGTTTCGACTTGTGCATGTTCTGTTACAGATAAACGCCCCTTCATTGTACTGATTATTGTGCGACGGAACGAGGGAGCTTTGAGCGTACAGGTGGGTGAGACAGCTGCGTAGTCGCGGTCGGATTGACACCTAATTACAATCCTTGCATAAGGCAATCCCGAAATTGTTATTTGACCTTGCAATTCTTGAGTAATCCTATCGGCGGAGTATTTTGCGTGCTTCGCTCCCGTCTAACCGTCCAGGCCCGGTTAGTCGGGTTAAGACAGGCTTGGTGGCGCCCTCATAATTTCGACATACCCTATACATATATATCATGCCGCAACACGCTTGCCCAGAACGTATCGTGTGACTCACGCCCGACTCCCTGAGCTTTACAGCCGTGGCCTATTAGCCTATTTCGAGCCGATTTCAGGGCAAGTGTGCCAGTTTTTCAGGACTGATTCCGTGGTGCGATGCTCACCTTGGGTGGGTGTCGTAAAGTTCTTTTAATACCGTAACAAACTTTAATAACAGGGAGCGAATATTTAAGTCCGAAATTGTTAAATTCATTGGACTATTATTTTCTTAATGATAGACAAAAATAGTAATCCCAACAAAACAATTAACGAACCCCTGCAACTAATACTGGGTAGGTAACTATTCTTTCGAAAGAAACCTACGAAATTATTAAAACAATAATTAATTAAAGTTTAATAGAACAAAGAAAACAAGTAATCACAGAGTAAATTACAAACAGTTTGTTAACTGTTCAGTCGCTATCAAATTATAGTACCTATATAAACTTTTTATATTTGATTATTGACAGAGTCAGGAGGTCAGGTGACAACTACGTTGCCGATTACAACAAACAAACTAAATAAAATAAAGTCTCTGCAATTTGATAAACACGTGCAGCCAGACGTGTAAAATTAAAGATTATTTTAATCGCAACAACAGAAATTTTATGTATTGTACACAAATTCAAACCAAATCCAGGTATAGTTACGTATGCGTTTAATTGCACTGCCTACTTTAGCGAACACGTTTCCGTTATTCGTCCACACACACTTCACACCATATTTTTTGCAGCTTCTTTGAGTAGATCCACCCTAGTTTTAGTAAGGTCCTCCCTAATAACTATTCTTGTGCCTTTTAATTTTTTCTTATTTGTATAAACAGAGTGTTTTGTATTGCGGCTAATAAATTTGACTATAATGGGCCGATGTACGCCATCCCGACCAGGAAGGCGATGACTGCAATCGATGTGTGCAGGCGAAATGTTTAACCCCAGTTTTTCATTACACAGTTTTGCCACAATGTTATCTGTGTCTTCATTAGGTATCTCTGGAACGCCGAAGATTCTGACACTGTTTGCCCTCGTATATTGCTCCAGCGCTTCTGTTGTTCTGTTATAATGTATTCTTTTTTCACATTACCATTGGTGATATTAAAAAACGTGTATTTTTTTATACTTGTCATAACTGATCAAAATCATATTGATTTTACCTAAAAATATCAGCTGGGAGCACCATTTCGCCTGAAAATTACATCAAATCGTCATTAAATATATTAAACTCTCAGTGGTAAGATCCCAAGGCCATGTCAAATTAGAGTCCCTGTATTAATCGAGTACCGCAATTGATTGCGCCAGTGTTTTATATTTTTGGAGCCAATATGGCGGATACACCCTAAATCAAAGAACATGAAGAAGGTCGTTGGCGCATATGTTAACAGCTGTGCGCATGTCAAATAATTCAGTTGGAATTCGAAGTTATGCTTATGTTTCAGTGTTTTAATGTTTTTTATGCAAGTTTAGTGAATATTTTATATTATTAAAATTAACGAGTATTAATAATAGATAGAAAATGCCAGGCTGCTGTATGTTCTGTTACAAAAATCGTTCCGAATATGGAGTTAGATACTCCAAGAAAATAAGAATCTAAAAAGAAGAGAAATCTGATTAAACTGTATACCATGAGGAAAATTGTCCCTTAGAGCAAGTATTTTTGTTCTACGATCGTGTCAAAATGACAACTTTTTGCACAGTTTCTAGTGTCAAAAGTGACGTTTGTAGGACTCTTAATATTAGCCCCCGAATTACGTCTTTTTCGCACGTTGTCATTGGTGGCGTGTTTTAATACTATATTAAAACACGCTTTGCCGTAAATTTCAATGTCAAAATATCCTAGAATATCTAACACTATGTGACGGCAAAAGTTTCATCGAACTAGGTTTATATATTTCTGTTACGGTCGTAGAAAAAATAGCGACGTTAAAAGCACTCCGCTTTGCGTCGTGCTCTTAAGCTCGTCGCACGTGCTTTAAAGGCGTAGGTACTTATACACTAGTATCATAATATACTAGTAAAGCAAGCACAATTTTACAGTTTCCATACACACAAGTGACTTTCATCAATGTGTATCATAATTTTGTTTCAGGCTCATTTTAAATATAAGTTTTTGCATATTTATATTACAGACCAATCCAATTTGATTATTTTCGATCACGTTTGTCAGTTTGACAAATCAGATCACACTTGAAGTGAAAACGACCGTAGGGTGATTGTCAATCACCATAGAAACTACCTAATTAAAATTGAGTAGGTAGTAATCCTATGACAAGTAAATAATGAAGTGTCAAATTTATTTGTGTATATAACTCTTGGCTTCGCCTCGGGTTATTTCTAGGCAATGCACTTTCGGGTTGTTATTTATCAAAATTATTGCGGTTGATTATCACTGCCCTTGGTAAATTATAGCTGAAAATCGATTTGAATCTGAAAGAATTGGCAATAAGAAATTATTAAAATAGAATTCCATTCTCTCACTTACAGCAATAAATTTTTACAGTCCTCCAAAAAAGCGAGGATACGTAAGCAAAAATCTGTGATTTAACAGTAATTTTTAGTTGAATCGTATCCTTCTGTAAGCTTTACTATACCATCACGTTCCAGAATTTTATGTAACTGGTAGCTATGTATGAAATATGAGTTATGTATGGGCATGACCATCTATATTAAATGTACAAGCATTATGACCTGCACCCATGGAACAAGGCCAACTAAATCTATATGGACAGAGGGACTTTGTTGCTATAGATTTAGTTGGCCTTGACAACCAACACTTGCTGCAGCCGCCTTTTGTGAGAATTTAAAACCATTTTAATGCGATTATTAACTCAAATGTCAAAATCTGACGTTGAAAAGGTTAGTTGTACCTCACTTTCTTGTGCAGTCCTTTTTAATTTGGGGGAACCAAATCTTGGATTGGAAACAGAGCTGGGCAGTAATTAATTACTTTTTAATTAAATTACTAATTAAATTCCTTTTTGTGTATTTGCCTTGGAATTGAATTACTTTTCAAAATGCGGTAATTGTAATTGGGAATAGCCGTCTTTGTTAGAAAGTACTTGAAAATTCCTTTTTAAAAGTAATTAATTACTGCATTCAATTACTCAATTACTTTCCTGTAATTAAATTACTCTAAAGTATTTAAATTACTTTATAGGTATTTGAATTACTTGTGGTAATTGAAATTACTCGAGGTAATTGAATTAATTTGTGGTATTTCAATTACTGAATTACTGACCTCGATAGGGTGCTAGATCTCCAGAACGCATAAATAAGTTCTTATTAAGTTACATATTAAGCAAATCGCAGGGTATTCCCCGCGCAATATAATTTATTATTTCCTCTGACGGCTCGAATAACAGCAACTTCTGCATTTTGTATGACGCGTCCACGAACATTAGTGCGTGTATTTGTAGCTTGTACTAATGACAATATTTATTGTGAGAGACGCTAAGTGTAAGACGCTATAACAATATTTGCGGTAAGTACATTACAGATTACAATACCTACGGTAAAATATTAATTTTAAATAGATTCATTAGACGATATTGGTTCATAATGATTATTTATTCATTTCAATTTGCTTGTTTTAAACGATCCGTGCAAGTGTAACAGACGTCAGGTCAAGAAAATTATGTTTTTGAGTAAGGAATTGAATTAAACGGACAAAATCCGATAGCAACATTTAAACAATGGAAAACACATATATAAAATGTACCTAATTGCAAAATCCATGTCTGGTTGACTCAAAAATGTATTATTAAAGATGTTAATAACATTTTGAAATTTGAAGTAACAATATGAAAGCAACCTGAGCAATTTAATTATCTAGCGTTCACAGTAATTTTCTTATTCGGTGTGTTCAAAAAGGAATTACTTAAGGGTTGGCCATTTAATATAAAAGTATTATATTATGGCAACAGTAAGCTTTAGAATTCATTAACATAATCACTATTGTTGCTGTCATAAGTTTATATTATACGCTGATATCGCCACTGAAAATTCTAAAAATTGCCATATTCAACCCTTATGTAATTTCTTTTTGAACATATAGTATAAAGGTCACTTTAATGTAAAAATGACTCCATTGTTACGTGCTTGAGCAAATGGCTTTTGTTTTTGTATCTAAAGTAAGAATTCTTATTTCAATCAGCCGTTTTCAGCTAGGTTTATCAGTCATCTGTCAACTTTCAATCGTCCCTGATCAACACCAAATTGATATTTTGTTTTATCATTTCAGAAGTTACCTAATACATTTTTAATAACTATTTGTATTACTAGGGGGGAAAATGTATAATTCCCTCCCGCAGATGTAGTTTAGTTCTTCAGAGTTTGCGAGAACAGTACCTAATCAATCATGCAAGGAATGAAATGACGTTTTAGTTCAGAGTTATACATACAACACTCTTACATTTTATGATGAGACTATCCCTTGTAATCAGCTGCATTCAAAAATATTTAAATATGAAAACCAGAAGGCTAGTTGATTTATTATTAATAATAATCACATTGTCTCCCGTCTGTAATGGCAACGGCAGTCAATGTTATTCCCTCCCAGAAACCAACCAAAAACCCAAACGTATATTTATTTTTCCTATACCCCTAACAGGCGACAGAAATTTCACTTTCGTATAAAGGGGTAAAAAAAGTATTTCCAAACAGAGCCAACAAAAAATGCTGAAGTTACGACAATTGGATCGTTCTTCTACAAAATCTAAATAGAAATTTGCTGTCAAACACTTAAGAAATCCAATGCTCCACCCCTGTATACTTAGATAAGTTACATATTTTTGTCATTCAGCGTCAGGTTAAGGGTATTTAATAATAGATTGTTCTACAAGTTAAGAAAAGTGAAAGTTTTTCAACGGTTAATTCACGAACGAGTGATGCAAAGGGAGTGGATTAATTTATCATGAACTTGTAAAAATCACTTTTATAACATATTCAGCGTGCTATTTTTTTTAATATCATTACAAAATCTAGCCAAAATTAAATTCGACATTTCGTCATATTCGAAAAAAAAATTTTTTTAATTGGCAGTGAAGAACGTTGAAATCGTCAAATAAAATACGAGAAATCGGTAGTGAAGTAATCCATTGTTTTACAACTTTTTGTAGGCGGCTGGGCGATAGGTAAACGTCAACCGACATGAACGTAACCTATAAAAGTTGGTTAAAATGTTGTAACTTCGCGATTTCTCGATTTTAAAAAACAATTTATTTCTGGGCACTGGGAGTTCCATTTCAATCCTTGTGTGGTTTATTTGCTTTGCCCTTCGGGCCTCGGCAACTAAACACGTAATCGTGATAAAAAGCTCAACTTTAATGATAACTTATGTGGAAACTATATAAAAAAATATATAGATTTGAACGTTCCAAGTCCCTATACCTTCTTACTGAAGGGACTTTGTACTAAAGTATATTAGGTTTAATCGGTTTATTATAACCTAAGGAATCTATGCCAAATCGGTGTCACATTTTTTTGGGACACCCTGTATAATTGTTATCCTTGAATTTATTTATTTACTTACATCTTACATCAAAACAAACAAAAACTTTTGGTTTTGGTGAACGGTGCATGTAGCTAGAAGATTTAATTATCAAAAAACCTTCAAGAGTGATAAAGTATTAGGTTACTATAGTTAACAAAACATAAAAATTAAGTATTTTTAGATAACGATTACGAATCGACACGACACTAATGATAGTTGCAACTTGCAAGAAAATTCTACTGAATACAACTATATGACAATAATTTTTATTGAAAGTAATTGAAAAAGTAATTGATGTACAATTACAATTACTAAATAATTGGTAATTGAATTACTTTTTCCTGTGAGTAATTGAATGTCTGGTAATTAAATTACTACATCGGGCGGTAATTGGTAATTAGTAATTAATTACTTTTTAAAGTAATTTGCCCAGCTCTGATTGGAATGGCGGTACCTTATATGTATTTAGTGACCTTATTCCCTGTCATAAAAAACTAAACTGTGTGTCCATTATTGGCGCACCCGACAGAATGCAAGAGATGGCAGTACACTATTTTTCTTTAGAAATGAGATCTACTTACCATACAGCATTTTCAAATTTATACATAAAATTAGTAATTAATTACTTTACCTTGAAACGCTTAAATTGCAACTTTTGAACGCATTTTTGCACTGTTCCTATGGTTTACGGCCTGCTGAACTCGAATCTGTTATCGGAAGAGT